>RDPX01000185.1:496662-522253 GCA_003991215.1 Morbakka virulenta | reverse complement strand
TTTTATTTTATATATATATATATATATATATATATATATATATATATATATATATATATATATACTCAATCTGCAGACAGTACTGTTTCGCCCTTTGTGGGCTCATCAGTGCAGCACAGAGCTTCTGAGACATAACGCTCTGGCCATGTTGCCGGAGCAAACACAGGTTAAAGAGTTATTGTGGGATCCTGCCAGAGTATATATATATAAATTTATTATATTATATAAATAATATATATAATATAATATATATTATATATATTTATATATATATTAAATATATATTTATATTTATATTATATATATATTTATATATATATGCAGCAGCCATATTACACATCCAATATAAAAATATACTTAGCAAGTGCGGAACACAAAGTTGTTCTGCATCTAGGGGCATTCAAACTTACAATACACAGAAATATAAGCAGAGTACCAAATCACTTGACCTCAACAGACCGATGGATCGATTCCATCGTCCTCTATATCTCCATAAAAAAGACTCTTAATTGCTACTATTTATTTATTTTTTGCTACTGTTAGAATCGAATCATTTTTCTAAATGCACAATTCACTTGTTAGCCTGAAACAGATATCACCTACATGAAAAAGTTTATCATACACATGGTTTGGCCAAAGTTGCAAATCAGTAATTCTTTATTGTTTTGTTTTTAATGTTTTGTTTACAACTGTTTTGAAACAAGTTGTCATTTGGGCGGCAATTCAATAGAAACTTTGTTTTTGTGAAGCCAGCTTTTCATGGCTTTTTTCCTACTGAAATGAGAGACCTAAAACAGTTCAAAACATTATAGGTTTTATCTGTTGTATTTAACTACTTTCACCGCCATTGCCTAGCAATATTTTAATATAAATTCGATGATTTACAGCCGATCATCGGTTACGGTTATGAATTATTTTGGTATTTGATTGATTCTTAGCTCAAAGCACTATGCGGTATTTATGAAGGTTGTATTACGGTTAGACAAACAGTGTGCCAATTATTCAGTGTTGCCAAGATTGATTCTTGTTGACCGTTCTGAGTATTTGCTTGATATGAGCTAACCTAGTATAATCCATTTTCAAAATCGCCAAGTTATTCTATCCTGGGCTCTTTATTTTTTACCTTGTTAAATAAGAATTTCGTCATTTTTAAAAAATTGAAATTATTAGGTCATAACAGCTAAAATATCTGATCAGCAAGACTTCACTCATTGACAGGTTGATCAGAAATAGTTTTTTGCTCACTAAAAGCCTAAGGTGTTCAAACACCTGCGTAGCTTTTATTTTCCAAAGACCTGAAAAATATTCGACACACACTGTATTTTTAAGTGCGAGATGACATCTCTGTAACAACAGAAACCAGCACTGAAAACGCTGGATAGCTCTCACTTCATTATCTCCTTCAGGAAAAAGATACACATCCAGGTATAGTTTTTCACTAATTCCTTTTTTTTTGATACAGTTCGTTTCGAAATTCGTAAGTTCATTTGAAATTTGTCATTTTCGACGTATACTAGAGATTAAAACAGATCATTTTCTCCGTACGTTTTAGCACACGGAAAATTTGCCTGCATATCAGATATTAACATTTGATTATTTTGCTTAGGATAATGCAGTATTTTCATCTTGTGACTTAGACTAGGAAAAACGAATCCTTTATCTTTGGTTTACACTGAGCCAATGATATATGTTTGACCTGTCTACCATATCAACGTATAGTAGATGTTTAAGTGGATTACAAATTCAAATTTACATATAAAAATATAAAGTTAGAAAATTTCATAAGTTTGGTGTTTTTTTGTCAGTTTTTAATTTAAAACAAAACTTGGTAGCTAGAGAATATTGACAGAAAAGAAGTTATATGGATAGATGAGTGTATTTTCCCCAATTTGCGTAGCTATATCCAAAAGTGACTCGTTCTTTTATCCAAATTCAGACCACTTGAGCTCTATATTAAGCCGAGGTGAAATTAGTTCGTTAGCGACAATGTCAATCGTTTACTTCTCTAAATTTAGCTTGCGAGAACATTTTTTTGATTCTTTTAAAAGTACGCCATGTCAAATATATTAGTTTAAGAAATCAATTATGGAAATATCAATTTGGTTTGAACAACAGTTGCAGCACACTGACTAACTGCGAAATCGTTATCAATTTGACCAAAGACAAGCTCTGTAAGAGAAAACAGCAATCAAAAATCTAGGATTCTAACAGAATAAATTGAACTTCAGTGTAGGTCTGATTACGTTTATTTTTTGAAATAATAGTAAGCGAAAATTTTGGGTTTACACTGAACATAACATGAAAACGGAGAATTGAATTTAAAAGGTTGCGTCTCATTAAGATAAAATTTTTGAACGGGTTTTTTTTTTCTAGATAAATCAACAAAGGAACAGCTTTGGAAATTCGTTTGCATATACCAAGCTTTACACTGATGTAACAAAAATCTGTAGGCTTTATATCACAGATTTATGTTCGTATTTATTTGACTAAAAAGCTAAATTTTCGTTTGTGGAATATTTCTTTCCACATAAGTAGAAGAATTTGCCAAGATCTAAAATTATTTTTCATGCATAAAAATACCAGTACTCGTTCCTCAGACATGAATGTAGCAAAATTCACAGTGGAAATATTATTTTTTTTTAATAACTACTTCTGGATTAATAGTTCTTTCACCCTCACAAACGATGGATCAATTTTAAGTCAACGTAAATATATTTTGTTATACTATTGACAGAACTGATAATTATCTTGTTGGTCTTCAATTTGCTAATCTAATAGAGAAACACTGAAGCGTGGGTGCTTCACATTTTCGAAAATTATTATCTGTTTATATTTAATTGATATTTAAGGATAACTTTAAGATACAAGGTTTGAGTTTTTAGTCGACATCTAAATTATTTCTGATTTCTTTTCATTCAATAATTTTATTATTTTTAGTGTCTATAAGTTTAACATGTTAAGTATACGGCAAGATCTCTTAAATCTGAACACACTGTTTCCTACCAATGAATTTTCTATAAGTGTACTATTATATGTACAGGAATACTATATGTATTACTAACAACTTTTTTTTTAGTTTCAAAAGACTAAGAGGACCTAAGAGCTTATAAGCTAGTTGAAAAAGTAGAAAAGCTTTATTGGTAGGAAAAACAGTAATAAAAATTGTTATAGTATCTGAAAAGTCAAAAAGAGAAGTCTATTTTTTTCGTGGCTGATTGAAAAGCTTAGTCTTTTTCACAATTTAGATTCAGAATGTGAACTTTTCAGCAACTAAATTTTGGACGCAAATGAATCTGTTGTAAATAAAATCTAATATCTGAGGTCTGAAAAAATAATTTTCATCGAAAAACGCGATTTTTTTAATGACAATATTAAACTCGATAGCTAGGAAACGCAGCTAATCTTTAGGAAAGTTAGAAAATCAAATGTTTCTCAAGTTCATCGGGAAAAACCAAAAAATTTCAAGCGGTTATGATTTAGATGGTAGATTAAAAAATCTCTCAGCGAGGACAAAAAATGTATAAGTCAAACAAGGGCTTAAAACCCTATCATGGCGCGTTTTTAAAAAATTATATTTCCAGAGATCGTTGCCGCGTTCATGCTTCCTTTAGGTGTTAAGATACTAGTTTAAAAAGATCCTGGCAAAAAGACCCGCAAATTTATGAACATCGCAGAGAGAAAAATCCCGACTAAAACTGAAATTGAAAATATAGCATTAAACGTAATAACCAGATGTATTTATAAGAAGAAGAAGAAGGATACAGAGGGATGTTCAATGTCATAAATTATGTGTTGTCGTTTGATTTTTTCTTGTTGTTTTGAAGTTTCCCCAAAACACAACTAAATCGAATACCTTCTGAAAAAATATCCAGTATCACTGCAAAAGTCAGTTCACGACATCAGAAGGGAGATCTCTGGATTCAAAAAAATTTCTGATTAGCAAGCTAGATTTATAAATAGCACATTAACGGAAAGGACTTGAACTTCTTAGCCAGACCAGGTACTTCTTTTTTGTGTTAATACTGTAAAACTGTACTCTAGGGTTGAAATGTTACGTTTGGCGCGGAAGTGACAATTCCTCGGAGACTACATCAACATACCCCTGCACACATTACCTTAAAACCCCCAACGTAGAAAATATTTTACAATAGACCCAAGTATACAGCATTTTTAAATATTTACAAAGTTTTTGTCGTTCTGAATACACAGGAGTTTAAAAGCACGTTTGATACTTTTTTCAAGGAAAGTTGTTATAAAAAGGAAAGATGGCGGGATAAGCGCGGGAGTAGGTTATCATTAGCAACATGTCCGTTGCATTTGATTTGAAAAATCCCTCACAGACAATGAGTACGACTTTTCTACGTGTCTTTGCTATGGTCCTGTTACAAGACTATTTTTTCTGCTCCAGAAAATACAATTGCTAATTTATCGGTATAACAAAGTCTGAATTTCGTCATTTCAAAAAATTTGTGTTGCTCTCCATGTTGGTGCAAGTTGTTAAAATCCCACAACAGCTTTTTCTTGTTTGGGAAAAAAAGGCCAACTTTAAAGTGTCCATCTGTCTCCATTACGCTTCTCAAGAAATAAATCTGTTCACAGTTTTTTATCTTTTTCACTTTTAATTTAAACTTGACTTTGTTCTCCTCGTTTACACCTTATTTCTTCGATTTTCTTTATAATTGAAATAATAATAAAGTTTTTCTAAGGCATCTGTCATTGTACTATGCATATGTCATCAAGAAATTCGAAACCTCTAATTACCCTCCTGCTCATTTATGGGACACTAGTACCCTTAATTCTCCATTGACGCATAGCAAACTCGTGCGGAAGACCAACCAGAACAGGTAAGAAAAAAAAGACAATGTACACTTGCCTTGAGATCAACCAAAGTGTATTTTTCTTGTCCTGTGTTCAACGAAAATTATGTGTTATGATATAGGAATAAGAATCGTTGCTGACATGTGGGCTAACCCACATACTTGAAGAATTCCCTAGAGTGCCTGGGTGTCAACTCTGTAACAAAGCTGAAGATTACTGGCTGAGATTACATCATATTGATCTATAATATTTCTTAGCGCAAATATTTGGTTAGTTGCTCTTATAAAATGAGCATGTTCTTCGCGAATTCTGAACTCCATTACTTATCTACATCTGTTCAATAAGATTGTATGAAAAATTTTCCCCTAAGCAAAGAAAACTGTAACTCCTAGTCAGCTGTTACTACCTTTCAAATCTTCATAGAAGTTTAATTATTCTTGTTCCTTTGAGGCCAATTTTAAGAAGAGTACACCTTATTTAGTACCAGATTAAATAGGAATAACAAATTATCCAGGAAGGCATCAAGACGACATTAACAATTTATTTAACATTCTGTCTATTTGGGCTGATTTACTGAGTTTAAGATTTTTGATTGTTACTCTTGAGGAGCCGTGGCTTAATGGTTAGTGCAACTCCACCGTAACCAAGAGGTTCTGGGTTCGATTCCCCAACCGGGCGACTTTAGAAATTCACAAAAGAAAAAGCCATTGGTTGGTGTCAGAAAGGGCATCCAGCCACGAAATTCCTCACTGCCAAATTCATATCCCTCTGAAGGGCACCGTCTAAGCCTCAGTTACTGGGGAAAAATTATGTTGAAACAAAAGACCCCCCAAAACAACAAAAAAACCAACAAGACCCCCCAAAAAACAACAACAAAACAAAAACTCCCGGTACTTTGAGCACGGCGAGTTGGTGCTGTGAATCATTTGATAAATTTCCCTAACATCTACCTCAATCTTGAGAGGAGGCTGGCTAAATATCTCAATAGCAATATTTTGTCTTGGTTTGTTATTGAAGTTGTGGATTGGTGAAGAGGCTTTTTCGTATTTCTTCCTTACTTAAATTATTTGCCTTTTACAAAATCCTCGTACCATTAAGCCGGTCATTTGCTTTGCTTCTGCTTTATCTGGTCGACGATGTGCGTGTTACCTTGTCCTGCTTTACTTGCATTATTTTCAGTATACTTACCTTTACTAACGTCCATTTTAAAAGTGTCTTTTCTTTGTAGGTGTCTATGGATGTTGCTTGTCCTACTATAAAGGTGGCTCCTAGTATCCTTCTTTTTTATAATCAATTGTATCTAAAATTTCATTTCTTACTTAAGGAGCTTTTGTATTTGGATCAAATCTAGGACCATTTCATCTGACAGCAACACAATTTCTTCTATGCTTCTCCTTACTTATTACATTTCCAGATCGGGCGGGTAGCCCGGGACAATGGTTGTGTTGTTCTGTTATCGTCAATGGTTGATTCAAAAGGAGCTTTTATGGAAATTACTGCGGGCGCAGATGTAGTGGCAGCGTGGACATTTGTTTAATCCCAGCTATCGAAAGGACTATGCTTCTCCAAATTTTTAATAAAAGTTTGAATCTGTTGGCGATAGGCTCTATGAGGGTATGGAGATCTGGACTGGATTTTATTTTACCCCAATACCATTTATCCTAACAAGCTTCATTTCGCAAATTGATATTGTCTGACTGATAGCCTTTATTTGGGAAAATTTCTGTAACACTCAGTTCATGAACACTAGAGGTATTAACCCCTCGACATACTTCTATACCTTCTAGCCATGGTCTGTATCTTGCGTTTATGAAGATTCATTTACATCAAGTATTTTACATGTAATTCATTATATAGATCATTCTTAGTACTCATGTAATTATGTACTCCTTTTCATCAAGTATTTAATGAAAAAAACACAATTTGTATCATCCTTTTACTATTTTTGTAAGTTCTCCCGATCTTCAAGTGTAATTCATTTAGTTGTACATAATAAATCTTGATGCTTGCTTTTGGTACTGAAGTAAAAACCTGGGGCTTATTATGTACAGGAATTCTAATATGCAGAAAGGGGATCAACACTTGTTGTTTACAAAATTTTTCGAGCTTACACTCATCGTCAAAAAAACTCAACAAACCGCAAAACACTTATGAGATTCAAATATGACAAAAGACATAGTGTACAGAGACTGACAACTAACAGCTAATTCTACTGCATCTGCACTAGAAACAAATGATGATTAGGGGTCAAAAACTTGACTATAACATAATCTTAGGTTGTAGAATTCTAATGTTAAAAATTCTTGACTTAATGGGCTCTGTGGCAACCATAGATATAGGAGCTTTATCATGTCATGATTTATAAACCTTTTACTGAACCATGCTTTAAGAGATTACTTTTCATATCTTCAGGAATCCTAATCTAATCTATCTAGATTTTGATTTAAAAACCCTACCTGAACACTTTTTACTGCATTGTTACCAGACCTTTTTAGGCTGATGATAATCAAGGGTACAAAATTTATTTTTCCTCTTTGTTAATTGTTAAGTTAAATATATGGAAATCTTAATTTTTACAGCAACGCTAAAAAGAGATCATTGTTTAAGTGAGATGGTCTGTATTTTATGTTTTATTAACTGGCTCTAAATTTTGTTAATTTTTGTTTATCGAACCTGGAGTCTTTCCACTTGATTCCACCATTTGATAAATAGATTATTTGGTCTGTAATTTATTTTTCTCAATAATATTTATACAGAACTGCAACAGATAAACTGTTAATAATTCTGAACTTTATGGACTCAGGGGAAGCCGTAGATGAAAGAGCTTTATCATGTCTGGAGTTGTAAGCTTTTTCTGAAATACATTTCAAGAGATACTTCTCCCAGGTAGTGTGGACCTACGTGTGAACTAGGGATCGAGTTGTTGCGAGAAGTGGTGCTATACCTATGTTGTGTTTGTTGTGTTTCTTTCTTTAGTGCTGGAAGTCATATTTCTTGAAGGGTGTAGGATATACTCTTGATGTGATTGCTGCATTGGAGGGAATGGGTTGTTTCTTTTATTTTTCTTGTTGCTGTGTTGATTTCCTTATCTTAAATCTTTTTATTTTCCCAGTCGAAGGTGTGATTTTGTGTCCAACAGTGTTTGACTCTTTCATGATCCTTGGTGTCACTTTTTTTAATAGCTCTCTTGTGTTCTTTTTGCCTTTGACCCAAGGAACGCTTTGATTCGCCAATGAAGGATGCCGGACAGTCCTTGCATTGTATTCTGTAAACTAAGTTGTTCTTCTCTTCAAGTGGGACTGAGTCCTTTGGTTTTGACAGAATCTTCCTTAACGTGAGTGTAGTGAAAAACGGCAACACAACATTCAGTGCTCGTTCTTCACTACATCCACCTTAAGGAAGATAGAATCTAATTATTAAGAAGCCGTACCTAATCATTTTAGTAGTCTGGCGATGGGAGACGTATCTCTCGAAACCCAGATCAGAAAAGTTTGCCAGTCAAGATAAACCGTTGTCTTCTTCATCCTGTCAAGACGTATTAAATGACTATAATAAAAGAATTTCCTGGCAATGTAAGTCTAAAACTAAAACAAATTATTAAAAGTCAACATAACTTTCCATTTTACTCCTAATATCTTCAAAACTATTTACAAGTCCAATATACAAAGAAAGATTAATAATTTTTTCTTTTCATCACTAAAATAAACACTGGGTTTGCTACTTTAATCAGAAAAGCTACATGGTCGTCAATGATATTTTTAATTTAATTTTTGTAATTAGAGAAATTCCATTATGCTTCACAGTTTTTGTACAGTGTATCCATTCTAATCACTTCTATACATTTTGTGTGCTTTGTATGCCCTGATTCACTAACTGGGCTACATGGAGGAAGTGCATTATCTATAATGAAAGTAGTTTTTAATCTAAGTTACTTTTTATAGAGAGTTATATAGAAAAATAGTTTCATGGAAAGTTAGTAACATAGAAAGTTAGTTACATAGAACTTTAGTTACATAGAACGTTAGTTATATAAAAAGTTAGTTACATAGAAAGTTAGTTACAAAGAAAGTTAGTTACATAGAAAGTTAGTTACATGGAAAGTTAACGTGCCATTAAGATGCAATCTCTACCAATATCTGTAGCCATATATGTATATTTTTGAGTTTAGATTGTGTGCCTGGTTTTACTAAACCACGGTTACATATAACCAAGCCCAGAAACTGAAAAATATCTGTGACAAGAAGCGATTTAACACCTGACTCTCTTCAGCATCAAGTTACTTAAAAAGATGATTTTAAATCTGACTTTGATATCATTGTTTTCAGGGTGCCTAATCAAGAGTAGCAGTAAGTGTCTAACTCAAAAGTACCTTAATCAACCGTTATTTTATACTTGCAAATACTACATTTATTTAGTTTAGATAAAAAATTTACGAAATATGATACCAAGAAAACAAGTTCATAAGGTGTATCTAACGAATATTGTAACTTTGTACAAATCATGTTGTAGAAAACAAATATCAGAACATAATTTTGAACTAACAGTGTAACTAAGGTGCCACCCACAACATCCTTTTTCCTCACTTTTTTGTGTTAGCAGGTGTACATATAATGAAAAAAAATCCTTATGAATACGTCAAAACCCTGGTTAAATTCTTTGAAAGAAATCCCTATCAATACCTTTGTTGGTTTGAAAAACATTGGTTATTTAAAAGGAAAAAAAGAAACCTTTGTAAAGATTGGCAATAAAATTTGCAGTGCCTCTTTTTCTAAAATTCATTTCAAAAGAAGCGAAAGGGCAGCCTTTGTAGCGAGGATCGTAAATAGTAGGATTAGTAAGAATAGCCACTTATTTTAAATCGAGTTTCGGTTAAAGAGGAAAATTACCTGTCATGATAGGTTTCCTAGGGAACAGTTCACTTTATCTAGCCAATTGGTGAGATTTGATAGCTTTTTGGAAAGTCTTTACATAAAGAGTTTTTTTAGACAAAAGCAAGTATTCGAAATCAGTCAAAGAGTTGGTATGGTAATATTCGTGGCAGATAGGTATGTGTAGCACTTTTAAAAATTACTGTGCCTTTGATTGAAAAATCACTTTGATAAATACACTTTTCCATATTACCTTCATGGCAATCTAATAAGGATACCTAAACGTTACTAGATACCAGCCCATGATAGAAAGAAGTCCCTCGTAGAATGTAGTCAAGCACCAATTATCAGGTCACTGATGTCCTATACCATATTAAGTCATATACCATATTAGATTGATATACTCTATATGAAATAAGGATTCATATCACTACATGACATATTATATCATTATATGACCTACCATTCTAAACAACAGTAAGTCATAATTTTGATTGTCAAATAATTCGATGGAAACAATGGTACATACTCCTGCAACAGTAGGCATTCGCTGTAAAAATTTTGATCAAATGAATGACACAGTATAACACAACCTTTTAAATTTTTGATCGAATGTATGACACAACCTTTTAAATTTTTGATCGAATGTATGACACAACCTTTTAAAATCATTATTATCATTATTATTAACTCCTCAGGGTAATAGTTAGTAGTGATCAATTGATCTGAATGAGTTCAGTTTTATGTTTTTGCACTACCGATATTGCCAAATGGTCTAGCCTAGACCCTCTGGCCATAAAACTCCTTTGTGTGTATATTTGTTTATGTACTGCATTTTAAGTCATGCTTTACAAAGAAAACTACTCTATGTAAAACCTACCAGGCGACATTATAAAGACCCATTAATTAGAATATCGGAGTTTCTTTAATTTTCGCTAATAGAATGGCACATTGAGAGGTGAATTTGGCAACTAATCAGCAAAAGACTTTTAGAAACTCAAAGATGACCTTATTGGTTTTTTTTTGAAGGAATGGCAAGATACAGACAGGTAAAATCACAATTAACGGCAAATGATATCTGTGTACCAAGTATCAGCAAATTTTTAAAGCTGATTTGGACAAGGTATGCTAATGGATTATTTCTGAGCGACCCGGCTTTAAGGTTTTCGCATTTCCAATAATGAGTGTTTTTTCTCTTTTTTTTCTACAAATAAGTAATGGTTACCAATTTATTTTTACCGTAATTATTCGATTTATCGTACCCTACTCGAATGAGCGCACCCTTTGGAACCCCAAAAAGTTAACAAGCGCTCTCCCACAATAAAGTGCACCCTCTTTGGCAGATTTCTTTTTAAAAAACCGCACCCTTTTTCAAAGTAAAAAAATTGAAGGTCAAGAATAAAAGCACTAAAAACATATATTTTAGTGAGTATATTTTATTTTGTTTTTAATATCATGTGCGTAAATCATAATGTTCATATGTTTACAGATATCTTTATATTTGTCAATTTCACCTTTGAACTTTATGAATGTCGACGTTGATATTTTATCCAATAAGCGTACTTCCTCAAATACACTCACCCCCTAAATAACCGCACCCCCTGCATATGCGCACCCCCTGAATAGGCACACCTCTGAATAAGCGCACCCTTAGAATGCACAGAATTATTTGAGCGCACCGTGCGCTTAATCGAATAATTACGGTTACCTAAAAGAACTGCAGCAAAATCTTTTCACCTTCCATTTCCAAAGATTTATCTTGAAGCACATAGAGAAAAAAAGATTAGTAAGTAAGTGAAGTTCAATCTGTTTTATTGTATGACGCGCAGGTGATACACAGTTTTCAGGAACCACATTAAAACAAATCTGAACCATTTTAATCTTAAAGATAAAACAACATAATTATTGACTACTGGGTTAAATTTCCTGCTCATGTTTTTTAAACTTGTATAAATTAACTTTAGTAAGATAATGCAAATGATGGAGACAAAATTGTCCAAACCAATTTGAACTTATATATAGTTGTCTGATTAATCAATCATAACACCTGCATCAACCTATTACACACTTTAAAAAAATAGACTCTTGAAATCATCCTGAAGTTTGACACACAGTACCTTAGCTGAATTGACTAATGCAAGTCTACCATACAATTAATCTAAGTACATATTTTGCTCGGTGAACTCTAGTATATTTGCGTTTTGTAGACCAAAGGTTAGTAAAACTTTTATATAAAAGGACGTATATTAACACATGAATATGAAATGCCATCAGCAACAGTGCTCTACTACATTAAAACGTAGGAGCTATCATATAATCAGATATACGAGTAAGAAAAACTAACTTCTGGTTACATGATAGCTCCTACGTTTTAATGTGGTAGAGCACTGTTGCTGATGACATTTCATTTCATTTGTTAATATATATATATATATAAAAAAAAAAACAAATGAATATGTATATATATATAATCAGATATTTGAGTAAGAAAAACTCTAACTTTACAGTACTCAGAGTTTCATGTCTTTCACAATCTTCAGCTGTATACAAATGATGAAACTCTGAGTACTGTAAAGTTAGAGTTTTTCTTACTCGTATACCGGATTATGTATATATATATATATATATATATATATATATATATATATATATATATATATATATATATATTAACAAATGAATATGAAATGTCATCAGCAACAGTGTTCTACCACATTAAAACGTAGGAGCTATCATGTAACCAGATATACGAGTAAGAAAATATTTGAGTACTGTAAAGTTCGAGTTTTTCTTACTCGTATATCTGATTATATAAAAGAATGTAATATATATATATATATATATATATATAGTACATACCCTTTAGTATGTCAATCCATTGAGCAGTACCATCTTCTTAAGATTCCTCGGGGCCACCAATTTTTTGAATTTTAAGTAAAAGCAGGGAAATTTGTATTTGACCTCTTTCTGTATTGTTTAATGTAAAAAAAAATTAATTTTAGAAAATGTGCTGAAATGCGGGGTATTAGAGTTACAAATAAAATCTCTTAGGTAATTTCAGTTGAATGTTCTTAGTATTGTGTATGAATTCACGTATGGACTATCAAAAATAGGCAACAGGAGTCATAGTTTCCTTGGGAGTGTTTTGTCAACCTTTTTTCTCTTAAAAGATATTTTGCGGAGTTGGTTAGTACTGAAAATTGAAATTTGCATGCTAACATAACTGTTTTCTAATTTCCTTGAAATAACGTAAAGATTAAAAAGCATGTAATAAACAAAGCTTATCAACATGTCATTCTTTGTGTACATTATTTTAGTACAGAGAGTTACTTTTATTTTTATTTGGACATTTTAACTAATCTATTTCTTTGCTCCCCCCTTCCATCGTCTACCTTCTATCGTCTTTCTCCGAAAACATGTAGGAACTCTATAGTCAGAGACCTTGCATTGAGCATACCCGTCTCTAGTAACTTTCACCAATAGATTTGATGACTACTAGTCTTCTTTTTTCCGTTGTTATCCCAACAGAAAATTAAGAGAGTCTTCAAAAAGGTTATGTAAAATTTGTTGTCGACCAAACACCTTATTAGGAGCCTACCAAGAAAGACCCGGCCGCTATAGGGGTTTTGAAAGATAACCCGAGTCATAAACAAATCTTTTTAATGATTGATCTAATCCAATCCTTTATTTTAACTTTAAAATTTTAAAGACAGCATGTTTTAAAAATACACATTAGTAAAACACACTCTAATCTTAGTTTTAAAAGGAGTATTGATCACCAAAATGTTAGCTCCCTCCTCTTTCACGACTCGTAAGGTCAAAAAACCAAGAATTGATGGCTAGGTCATTTGCTGTTGAAGAGTGTTGAAGAGTGTTTCTCGTGTCAGTAAAAAATTTCAATTTAAGTCAATGAAATCTTGAAAGCAGCTTCTTTAAGGTAATTGCAGGTGATAAAAAAATTGAAATATGTAACGGTCAGTTGGGTCACAGGACTTCACAAACTATATTTTCATCAATTCACAATATTAAAACCTTGCTAAGCATTGTTGTAAGATAAGCTTGAAATTCGTTTCAAATTAAACTCTCCTGAAAATGTCAAACATAATTACACAATATAGGAAATACACTACATAGTTGTAAGAGCTTTATCATGTCATGAGTTTTAAGCTTTTTCTGAGCTACGTTTCAAGAGATACCTCTCTTATCGTCAGGCTACTGAAATGACTAGATACGGCTATTTTATACTTTGGTAGTGCAGACGTGCGTGAAGACAGGACTCCAGTTGTTTTGGGCCCTGTCTATACCTATGTTGTGTTTGTTGTGTTTCTTTCTTTAGTGATGGAAGCGTGTAGGATGGAAGGGTGTAGGATATACTGTTGATGTGATTGCTGCATTGCAAGGAATGGATTTTTTTTTATTTTTCTTGTTGTTGTGTTGATTTCCTTGTCTATATTTATTTTATTTTTCCAGTCAAAGGTGTTATCTTGTACCCAGCAGTGTTCCGCTATTTCATGATTCTTGGTGTCACCTTTCTGAACAGCTCTCTTGTGTTCTTTTTCTCTTTGACTCAAGGAACACTTTGATTCACTGTGTCCATTGAGTCCATAAAGTTCAGAATTTTCAAGATTACACTACAAAGTGTTTGTGTAAAATTTTGCTTTGAGCTGAAAATATGTTTTGAGCAGTTTGATGCAAAACATTTAAGACTGTAGTATCTTCGATTTGGCAAATATCCCATTAAACCCATGATTGAAAGCATGCGTTTAAAATATGCAGCTGCTGAGAAAGCTTACTTAGTGGATCTTTAGCAAAACATAGCAAATATATCTACAAAGACAGTATGCCTCATTGAATGTGATGTATATGTTTATATTATGGTAGGTGCTGCGAGTTTCTTTTTACTAAGGTACCAGTGGGACAAATAGTCCTTTAAAGGGGTCTACTACTTTTACAAATTGTTGGGCCAACTGCCCTTTTTTAAAAAATTATAACAAGTTTACAAGAACGGTGTTTTTTTTTCGATCTACTATGAAACAACCAATGAAGTTTGTAAAGTGAAGTACGTATGCTGAAGCCAAATTTGAAAGTGAAAAACGTTAGGCCTTGAGAATTGGTTTTAAATGTCTTTCATTCAATACTGTTTAATTCTATTTCATATATCTGTTATAAATGTCGTATACATATTGTTTGTAGAAAAAATGGAATTCACTATTCTTGAAAGAAAGTCCACTATTTTTTCATTTTATGTCAACTTTACATTTTTTCCCATCTATTTTTTTCGAATTTCTTTCTTGAGAATCTATTGGGTGATAATTTACAGAGATGGGAGTTTTCCAGATGGGAATTCTTCTAGTATCTCTTCCAGAATGTTAAAGGTTGTCACTAAAATATGAACATTGGGGGCACGACAAGATTGCTTGTATTCTGGATTGCGGCATATGTACGATAGTGGGAATAGAAAATGTTTATGTGTTCAACCTGAACATGATATGGCACTACTGTTAGTTGTACCAAGAAGCCAGAAATTAATTATATGTTGGTATTGGTCGTCCACACTAACGAAGAGACAAAAGAAGATATTGAGATGATGCAAATTAGCCTTAATTCCGGTATTAATTATAGCACTGGGTACAATAGACAGCCATCTTGAAGGATTGATAAAGAAATTAAGGACTAGTGTTCACAGAAGGCTTGCTTATTAGGTCCCAGATCTCGAGGAAAATTTTCCATACCTAAAGATAAGGGGGATAGTCGTATACCAGAGATAACTACAAGCTGTCACTATTACTGTGAAAAAGGTAATGAAATAACAACTTTCAAGTTCATTTTAACGACAGTCTGTACGAAGCTTTAGAAATTAACTTGTCAGGCGTTGTTATTTTCGTACCGGCCGCTGCCCCACTGCAAAGAAAGTTAAGGAGTCACAAGGTGATGATTTTTCTAAGCATATTGCTGGTTTCAATAATCTCATAAATCTGTAAACCATCCAAGACATCAGGGACATCTACTTTCTCCAGCGGAGAAACTAGAGGGGAAAAGAGTCAGAGGAAGACAAAGGTTATCTTATCTAGAAAATATATGCAGATAGATAAATGACAGTTGAAATTCAAGTATTAATGCTGTTGCTTTAATTCAACTGGCTAGAGACAGAAGCCAATGGAAAGGCATGATCGCCAACGTCCTCAGAGGATACGGTACTTAGAGAGATAGATAGAGAGAGAGAGAGAGAGAGAGAGAGAGAGAGAGTTTCTCCAGTGATTTCATCAATCTAGTGGATACCACACTCAAACAGCTCACAGCCACTGGCACAACCGTGGTACTACGTTCAACCTTGTAGGACATAGTTATTCTCTTCCATCTTCTTGTCAAGCACGTTCACATCAGAAGGTACTGCGAAGTAAATGATGTTTTGTAACATAATCACTAACAACAACGTAATAATGATAATAATGGTGAAAGTAAAAATGATTACAAATTATTATTGAAAATAACTAGTTTCCAAGATTTTACAGGTACAGGTACAGATATCACTACATGATGCGTTAGAACCTGATGATGATAATAATGAAAATAAAGATGATGATGACTATAGAGAATGCTATCCATTGGACTGTACATGTTACTACTTTTGTCGGGGAAGAGTCATTGGTCACAGATGGAATACATTGACATAGAAAAAGGCTACACTAGTATATATTCATATATTGTTAAAAAGTGGGGAGGGGTTTGTTAAAGTAATGAGCAGCGGTCTTTAAAAATCTGGAATAAAAAGAACAGGGGAGGATAGTTTATTTCTAACCTCTAGGTAACTATTATTTATCTTCTAATATAAAGTTATACTTTGCTGTCTTGCGTCCTCCATGGAATTGGTTCATAAATAACTATCTTTTATTTTCTTTGCTTTTTGCCTCTTCTTTCCTACCATATTAACTTAACGTGAAATAAATCTTTGAATCCTACAGTTGTTGACGTTGTATCAAATCTTTCATATACTAGGGTTATACTCTAATCCATTCTGATGACCAATGAATTCTTTGATTGAGTCCAGACACAACTTAATAGACAATACATACCATGCACTGTTTAGGAATAGGAAAGTAACAATCTCAGTCAAGGAAAAAATTCTCTTTTTTAGACCCTCATCATATAAACATTTTTGCA
This sequence comes from Morbakka virulenta, assembly GCA_003991215.1. NCBI lineage: Eukaryota > Metazoa > Cnidaria > Cubozoa > Carybdeida > Carukiidae > Morbakka > Morbakka virulenta. The sequence continues at coordinate 505,406 of RDPX01000185.1, read as the reverse complement.
CTCATTGCACTTATTAAATAACTCTTCTCTGCTGACTATGCGTTCTTTTAATCTAGCATGATATCCATGAGCGTCCTGAAAGATGGCTGAAGTGAGGTAAAGTGATGATATCTAAAAAACTTCTTCTTTGAATAGATTTTTAATCAACTTAAATGCTCTGTGAACCTCCTTCGTTCTAACTTAAGTCAGCACGGTCACACTTTATTGACCACAACTCTTCTTTACCCAAGACTGTGAAAGACGAGGGAAAGACCCCTCCCTCCTTCCCCGCTCCAATATTCCAGAGGAGCGTTTCTTTGTTGACCATACTTGGATGTTACACTATTCTTATAGTGACAGAATGTATAGGAATAATCAACCTTAGTTTTATTTAAAGCTGAGAAAAACCTCAAAACATTGAAGATATTGAGCCTTGTTTTTATAAGGCATCGAGTGAAAGCAATCTTAGATTGAGACATGCTAAAAGTACAGGAAGAAAAAACAAACAAACAAAATGCACTTAAAGAAAATTGATGAACTGGATACTCAAAGTAATACAACTTCACTCTGTAAACATGGGAACTTCATTTAGTCATATTCGTAACAAAATTACGTCTGCTCCATCGATTTCATAAACACACTAATATAATAAAAGCAGGCTAGCTTCAGAGTTAGAAAAAGGTAAAAGTTACTTCACAAGATCCAGAAAAGAATATTACTTCCTAAAGGAGTTAGTCTTTCTCTCCTCCTTGTCTGAGGCTGGAAGTGTTTGCTTCGTCTGTATTCTACATCAATTAGCCCTTTTATTGATTACCAGCGTTCTCGTAAAGAGAAGCAGTCTTCACTGGCAACATTGGGTTTCTCCGCTTTTCCATACCTTACGAAATGGTCATATCAGTTTGAAAGGTATAACAGAAAGGGGGTATTTTTCTCATTCAAATTTCTGCATAAAATTGTTCAGATTTTCCTTAAAACAAGCTTGCGTTGTTGTAATGTTTAAGGCAGTACATCGTTTGCTAGAATTTTCATTGGAATCTATCTTAACAAACGTTGCTTCTGTCAATAGAGGTAACTAAGTGGTAACTAAGTGGATGAAAAGAGGATATATAACAAAAAAGGGTGGGCAGAGATCGTCTTCTAGAGTCACACTGTCATTTCGTCATTTGGAAAGAAATCGTTAACAATAGTACATGATAAAAATTGCAGTCTAGATAGGCATTTGAATAAATCGAGTAGGGTAGCCTGATCAAGCATGGTTTGCAACAAAGATACGATCATTGGCACTGCTAGCAGATAACCAATTCAATTGTAGTGTCTATAGTAAATTGTGGATATCGAAAGTAGGATTGTTATCATATCAATAATCTATTAGAAGTACCAAAAGTACATAAAATCATCAGAATGGCTAACATGCTGTCTAAATGACTCATATATGCTATTTCTGTCAGATGGCAGGTGGTCGGATTCACATTAGACAGACACAATTTATCTTGACTAAATAGTACATATCATTTGTCTTTGTGTTAATCTTTTTAGCTGTCTATTTGTTTCTCGTTTGGTTCAGATTAGCTGAACACTATATATATAAAAGTTAAGGAAGAAGAATGCATGAGCAAAGATTGTTTGCATAATTTGATTTCTTGATGAAGGTCTTCTGCCAACAATACAAAATATTTGAATTTCCTTTGCTGCACAGTTTCTTCCCTGGCAATCTCTAAGTGAACAAAAATCATTGTGCAATTATGATTTTTTTATTTTTACACCTGTATACAATAAATCTGAATTTGAATTTGTAAAGAGCCCAGACAAGAGTTTTTTGCATTGCCTTCGATATAGTGATGTCCATTACAAAATTATTTTAGCAAAAGAATCCTTAATTTTTTTTGCTTGTCCTAAAGCCATGGATGAAACTCGATGCCTATGTTATCACAGTTGCTCCAGAAGACATTCAACAAACAGTTGTTGGTGTCACTCTGTGTAAAGCTTCTAATAATCTAGCTATTTCTGCATGATGCTTCTACAATATGAATTAGAATGGAATAAAAAACCTACCACTTAGTGAAAAGAAACGTTATCATTTATGTATTGTATGCAAGAATTGCATTGCACACCTTGCAAGGCATGTTTTATTGCTAGATCTGATGGCCAGTTCTGAGTATCTGTCAGGAGAACAATATAATCTCTATTAAATGTTCGTTTTATTGTTGATTTTATCACATCTAAATTCATTAAGCTCTTTCCCTAAAAACACTTTAAGCTTCACGATATGATAAACTCAACATTGAATATCAATAAGATTCATGCGACACCCCATCTATCGCCAAGAAAAGCATATTAAAGCTGCATCTAGCGTTATGAAATAATTTTATCAAGCATAATAATTCTAGATAGTTTTAGGTAGTAATAGTAGATAGGAATAGTAGATAGTAATAGTAGATAGTAATAGTAGATAGTAATAGTAGATAGTAATAGTAGGTAGTAATAGTAGATAGTAATAGTAAATAGTAATAGTAGATAGTAATAGTAGATAGTAAAAGTAGATAGTAATAGTAGGTAGTAATAGTAGATAGTAATAGTAGATATTAATAGATAGTAATTTTAGATACTTGAAACTGTTCTTCCTAAATTGAAAAGCTAAACACGAATTATAAAAACTTGGGTGCGAAGGGAAGAAAATCTTTGGCTTTAGCACATTTTTGGGAATCAAAAATATTTAAGCCTGCAACGAAACACACTCTAGGAGCATTATTAACTTGCGTTACCTGTATAAAACAAGTTTACTCTGTGGTTAGTGATAATATAGCCAACAGGCTTATTGAAGCAAGCAATCAAGCTCTACAATATAGTTTTCCAGATTCCTATGGAAAGAGATCCTGCTCTCCTTTGAACAAATAAGGACTTATATCATTGGAAAGTTTGGTGTATTATATCCTTAATTACAATCAATAATTACTCTATACCTAAATCCAAACACTCGTCTTGTTTTGTTAGTGAGTGAAGCAAAATAGACTTCGGAAGATCTCATTTTACTATTCTGATCTTTCGCTTAAATATGAGTATCAAGATACACTTGCAATTTTCCAGAAATAGCTGATAGTAGGATTGATTATTTTTTTTGCGTACTGCTTTTATCACAAGCGTTACCGATTTCCATTTTACATTGTCGGATCTCTTTGAAAGTGTACTTTCCAATATCTTCAAGTGGTTGTTCATGTTTGTGATCTTTGAATCGGTACAGCTACTCCTTTGTATCAAGATCCCCTGCATTGCGGTGTGAAATATTTGAATGATAATGACTTAGTAAGAAAGATGATAGCCACATCTCCTAAAGCAGATTTTAAAGCCTGTATATCCTCATTCTAAACGCTTTGGAAAAGGTTTGAAAATGCTTTTGAAAAAACACTAGCAGGGACTATTATGCATGACACAGCACTATCTTATTCTATATCTCTGCAATTATCATTTTCTATCAGTTCGGTGGGATTTGATCTGTCGTTCTATAGAGTTAAATGCCTTGAGTCTGCCTGAATAAATTAAATAATAAATTAAATATTTGAAAATTACACAATATTATTTTGAAAACAGGTTGAAGATCCATAAAGCATCATAATTCATACATATTCATATATATATAATATACAGATATTATATATCTATACATATACAAGGTAAAAGAGAAAACTCAAAACTTGTGTATAGGACTTAAAGTTTCGAGACGAAAATTTAACTTCTAACCAAAAGTTTCGAGTTTTCTCTTTTACCTTGTATATTCGCTCTGGATTTCCATCGAGCACTATAAATGGTAACAGAAGAACTCTATTATTTTTGATTGTTTGTTTAATCATATCTATACATATATATATATACATATATATCTTAAAGACATATTATTAGTATTCCCTTTACATGAAAGATGTCACTAAGCTCCTCTAATAAAGTCAATCTGTAAAAACACTTTACGTAACACTTTACCTTTCAATGATTTCCAAGGATTGTAAATTTCATTTAAGTCAAACGATATATTTTAGTTATGCCTAGTGGAAACATTTTAGAAAGCAATAAGAAGGGCAACTAAACCCATTGTAATTCATTCCGTGTCTCATAACATTCTTACATATTTACCAGGGTCCTAATAGTGGTAAATCTAATCTTACATTGCATGAAACAAAGATATCCAGTGCACAAAATGAAATATATGTAACAGATTGTGGGATTTTTATCCATTGTATTAATACTACAATATTGCACAGTTTGATTTTATTTATTTTTATTTATTAGACGTTTTTTTATGGAAACTGCAACAGGGAGGTGAGAAAGCGAGTGCAGGCTGGATGGAGTGAATTGAGAAAAGTAACTGGAGTGCTGTGCAACAAAAGACAAATCTCCTGAAATAAAAGGAAAAGTTTACAAGACATCAGTAAGATCAGCATTGCTATATGGACTTGAAGCAGTGACAACAACTCAAAAGCAAGAAACTGATCTAGAAATAGCAAAACTTTGGATGCGGTGGTCACTCGGAGTTACACGGTTAGACAGGATTCAGAATGAACATATAAGGGGTACGGCTCATGTTAGGAGATTGAGAGACAAGCAAAGAGAAGCAAGGCTCAGGTAGTTTGGACATGTAGCTAGGAGAGAGGAAGAATATGTTGATAGGAGAATGTTGGACATGAAGAAATTATTATCAGTTTTCACACCCATTGAACGAAATCCAGATTTTGTAAGCTACAGCTTAACTATGAGAACTGTCTGTCCGTCTGTCTAGCTGCCATATGCTTCTAGGACATGGACGCTCACGATCTTCTACGTCTTTCGGTCTGCTGCATTTCAAAGCAGAGTTATGGTTATTTTTCATATTACCTCGCTTAGGGTTGTCAAGTATGTCATTCGCTCTCTCCCCCTGCTCCTCTTGCCTTCTATTCTCCCTCTGAATGCTAGGTTTACGAGGCCAGCTTTTCTTAGCACATGTCCTAAGGATCGAAGCTGTTGTTGTCGGATAGTCTTCATTAGTGATCGCTTTGCGTCTGCTTCTTGTAGTGCATTGGTGTTGCTTTTCTTTTCTTTTCATGAAATACCTAGCATGCAACTGTAAAACCATATCGTCGTTGCTTGGAGCCTTTTGTCCATCGATTTTGAAATGGTCCAGCACTTGCTTCCATACGTTAGTATTGGTATCACCTAGCAAGCCAGGAGTCTTTTTCTGGTATTCAGGGACAGCTTCGTGTTCCTCAAACGCTTACCCATCCGTTCAAAACATTATTTTGCCATCCCTATCCTCTTTTTGATTTCTTGGTCGCATTTCCCATCTTCAGTAATTAAGCTGCCCAAATGTTTGAAGCTTGGCACCTGTTTTACTTCTTGTTGTCCAATTTTGATGTTTATTAATGGCCTTACGTTCTTCTTGCTGATCACTATGTATTCGATCTTTTTACATTGGTTGACAGTCCCTCAGCCCGACTGGCCTCAACGTCTGTGTCGAGAACGGCCTGTAGTTTAGCTTCACTGTCTGTAGTTAGTACCGCATCATTAGCATATTTAAAGATTATTTAAATTTTAGCCACTCACGTGGCAGCCAGGATGGTCCTCGGGCTCTCTCATAATATATTCGCTCTAGGTGTTGAAGAGATCGGGCGAGTACACACACCCCTGCCTCACACCTCTTTCTATCTTGGTGTATTCACTTATGTTACTACCTACTCGTACAGCTGCGCGTTGATGCCAGTAGAAGTTCCGCAGAAGTTTGATGTCTTCCCCATGTATGTCTAGTTGTTGCAAAAGTTCAAACAAAACTTCATGGCCGACCTTATCGAAGGCCTTGGTGTAGTCGATGAAGCATACAAACAGGTCTTTCTGTACTTCTATAGCTCTCTTAGTTAGCACTCTCAGGATGAAGATTCCATTACACATGCCTGAATTTTCTACAAATTCAAATTGTTGTCTACCGATCTCGGCTTGTAGAGTTTTTCGTGATCTTGTCAACCGGACGTGCAATATTAGTTTGGTGATGTTGCTCATCAGACTAATTGTGCGGAAAAACTCACAGTCAATTGCACCAGCTTTCTTTGGTAGAGTGATAAAGATTGATTTACACAGGTCTTCGGGGAGCTCACCATAGTCGTAGACGTCATTGATGATCTTAGTTAGGATGTCTACACTTTACTCACCCAGTGCTGTGACCATTTCTACAACAATGTTGCCTGCGCCTCTAGCTTTGTTCTTCTTCATCTTTCTTAGTGCGGCTCTGACTTCTGATTTCATTATGGCCATGCGAGGCATTTCGTTCCTGATGTCAGGAAGATCTCTTTGACGCCTCTTGTGTCGTGAAAGAGATCTTCTATGTATTCAACCCATCTTTTAAGTCTCTTGCTCAACCAGGATGTCCGCATCCTTGGGGCATAGGCATCCACTTCATGTAAATGACGTCTTCCCTGTCAGTGAATTAATTTTCTCATATATGGTCGATGAATTTTTGTGTACTTCATTTTTAATCTCTTCTGCTTCTTTATTTAGCCATGGTTCTTTTGTAATGTTGCATTTGAGAACACAAGTAATAGAATATTTGCAATATCTTTTACGATTTAATAGTCAAGATAACAAAAAATATTTCTTGAAATGTTTGTATCAAATTCTTGAAGTATGCTAGCCAAATTATGCTACAAGAAATGTTACTTTAATACTATTTATATTGCTTGATGCTTCTTTAAATATTAGTGATCTTGTGATTCTATTTTGTTTTATAGGTTGGTGTATATTTTTCATGAAGATATTAAAGCAATGAGAAATATTTGGACTTAATATCATACGACGGCCAATAAAACTAGAAAAAAGGTAGCAAAATTGTTTTTACTCTGAGCTTTCATCATTTTGAAAATGACTCTTGAACCTCAGTATAGGTAGCATTCACTTATTAACTTGTCATTAATTAACAAATTAAGTAATTGCTTAATTGATGAATTAATTAATCAATTCGTTCATTTACTCAATACTGTGTGTTGAGAGTTAGAGATTCTAGCGCTCCACTTATCCCTTTTAATTAATTTTAACTAATTAATAACAAATTAATTAATTAAACAATTCATTCCTTCATTTATTCAATACAGTGCATTTGGAGTTAGAGATTATTGTGCTCCACTTATCCCTTTTCAATAATTTTAACTAATTAATTAATTAATCAATTTATTCATTCATTTATTCAATACAGTGCATTGGGAGTTATAGATTATTGCACTCCACTTATCCCTTTTCAATAATTTTAACTAATTAATTTATTTAATCAATTTATTCATTCATTTATTCAATACAGTGCATTTGGAGTTAGAGATTATTGTGCTCCACTTATCCCTTTTCAATAATTTTAACTAATTAATTAATTAATCAATTTATTCATTCATTTATTCAATACAGTGCATTGGGAGTTATAGATTATTGCACTCCACTTATCCCTTTTCAATAATTTTAACTAATTAATTAATTAAACAATTTATTCATTCATTTATTCAATACAGTGCATTTGGAGTTAGAGATTATTGTGCTCCACTTATCCCTTTTCAATAATTTTAACTAATTAATTAATTAATCAATTTATTCATTCATTTATTCAATACAGTGCATTGGGAGTTATAGATTATTGCACTCCACTTATCCCTTTTCAATAATTTTAACTAATTAATTAATTAAACAATTTATTCATTCATTTATTCAATACAGTGCATTTGGAGTTAGAGATTATTGTGCTCCACTTATCCCTTTTCAATAATTTTAACTAATTAATTAATTAATCAATTTATTCATTCATTTATTCAATACAGTGCATTGGGAGTTATAGATTATTGCACTCCACTTATCCCTTTTCAATAATTTTAACTAATTAATTAATTAAACAATTTATTCATTCATTTATTCAATACAGTGCATTTGGAGTTAGAGATTATTGTGCTCCACTTATCCCTTTTCAATAATTTTAACTAATTAATTAATTAATCAATTTATTCATTCATTTATTCAATACAGTGCATTGGGAGTTATAGATTATTGCACTCCACTTATCCCTTTTCAATAATTTTAACTAATTAATTAATTAATCAATTTATTCATTCATTTATTCAATACAGTGCATTGGGAGATTATTGCGCTCCACTTATCCCTTTTACTAATTGCTTTCAGTATGTCATTTCTTTTCAGTTTTTTTCCCATCCATCTTGCAACATTGCTCATGAATTGCTAAAATTAATGTTTGATGCAGTATAGAGAAAAGGTCAATCATAAGACCTTATCCTGAAGTGCCCGATGTTTCCTGAAGTCAGCAAGTAAATACAATGAGAATATTTCTAAAAGTACAGTGTTTAGGACGTAAATATTCTTTTCTTTCTTCTTTGAGCTGCCTTAATCCTACTTTTGGCAGGTCACCTACTAGAAATATATTCTTCTTCACCTGAAAGAGGTAATAATTTAAATTCCTTGAAATCAAATAGGATATGTGACGATTACTTTTCAAAATTTCTGGCCAAAAGCTCTGATGGGAGAAATTTATCATAAGTTACAAATTGCTATTCCACTATCCTGACTATTTTTAATCGACTAAAATGTCTTTTTTAACTAACAGACCCAAAAGTAGAATATTAGACCTGATACACAATATAAATATAAATATATATATATATATATATATATATATATTCGTATGAACTGATAAAGACAAAATACAATCATATATCTAGCAGCTTGTTATGATTTAGCCAAGTTCTAAATTCGTCGTCAACTGTTCT
>RDPX01000185.1:470354-492854 GCA_003991215.1 Morbakka virulenta | reverse complement strand
GGTAATACTTTGGCATACAATGTTCTAAGGTTATCAAAGTGCATTTTGTTCGTCTAAATTCTCATCTAGAATCATTTTTGTTAACAATCAAAATTAATGTGGTGCAAGGCCAAATATGATGATTTTCACCAAGTAGTATTAAAGGGTTTTCTATAAATGCCTACGAGGCTTTTATTGATATAGGTATGTTGCAGCAAGTTTATCTTGTTGATTAAATTCCAGAGAGGGCTTTTCTATTCTCTCTTTATTTTCCGAATATTACGATATAGGTCTTTATATTCTTACTATAATGGTTGGAACGCATCCATTACAAGTAGGAGTGTCTTTATTTTGGAAACTTGACACACTTTACAGGATAAGTTAGTAAGTCTTATGCAAAGGACGAAGATGTAGTGTGTCATCTGATTTTTATTTGCAGGCAAAGTGGATTGGGACGTATATAACACCTTGCAAGTATTACGATTATCTCTAAAACATCGATGTCTATTGAAAAATAATCCATGATACTTAGCACCTAATCTATAAAATTCATGCTTTTTAACAGTCCATCCTCGTTTGTCATCCAGCTAATGCCTTTTATCTTTCTCCCTCATTATTATAATTAGTGTAAACAAGTGTAAGAATACAAAATTGGTCTTGCCACAAATATAGAGCATGCTATTTTTGACTGTGGTTTATTCTGTACACTAGAAATCTTCTAACTAGTCACTGTTTTTATTGATAGCTCAAAACCATTTGAAAAAGCAATTTTAACACATTACATAGCAGATTTTATTTTGTAACAATTAATTTAAACGATATGAGTATTTATAGAATTTTTTAATTACAGTTTTGTGCTTATCTTATGAATTGCTTTCTTAAAAAAACATATGATTAACTGTAAAGAAAATAGTTCTTGAAATCGAAGTAAAATTTAACAGCTGGACAAAAAGATATTTAAAGTGAATCTAAAAATAAACAGCATGAAAAGAAAACTTTTTTATTGTTACCCCCAAAATACTTACAAGAACCAATATTAATCTTATCGCTCTAGGTCACCAGGGTCAAAACAGTTGGTTTCTGTCGTTTGCAATTATTTGAAAATTGCCAAATGTTTAAATCGAAGCTCATTTATCCTCAACTGATTTTTCCCCTTTAATATTGACTATTGGTACTAAGTTACTTAGCTAAAGCTTAAAGACTGCCAAATAACAAAATGAATGCTATTAGTAAACAATGTCCATCACTATCATCATAATCAATATCATCGTCATCATCATCATCATCATCATCATCATCATCATCATCATCATCATCATTATTATCATTATAATCATCANGATATGAGTATTTATAGAATTTTTTAATTACAGTTTTGTGCTTATCTTATGAATTGCTTTCTTAAAAAAACATATGATTAACTGTAAAGAAAATAGTTCTTGAAATCGAAGTAAAATTTAACAGCTGGACAAAAAGATATTTAAAGTGAATCTAAAAATAAACAGCATGAAAAGAAAACTTTTTTATTGTTACCCCCAAAATACTTACAAGAACCAATATTAATCTTATCGCTCTAGGTCACCAGGGTCAAAACAGTTGGTTTCTGTCGTTTGCAATTATTTGAAAATTGCCAAATGTTTAAATCGAAGCTCATTTATCCTCAACTGATTTTTCCCCTTTAATATTGACTATTGGTACTAAGTTACTTAGCTAAAGCTTAAAGACTGCCAAATAACAAAATGAATGTTATTAGTAAACAATGTCCATCACTATCATCATAATCAATATCATCGTCATCATCATCATCATCATCATCATTATTATCATTATAATCATCAGGAACCATGGCTGAGGACTTCATGCTAAGCTGTGTATTAGCTGTGTTGCAAATTCTGGTGACATGTCAACCTCTATATGTTTCTGCCTCTTTTCCCAAGTCACCTTTGCTGTTAGCACCAGGATTTTAAGCAGTGCATTTTCTTCATGTCTTAAAACTCATATTCCACGATCTTAACGAACCTATTTATTTCTTTATATTACTCATTCTCATTCTTTATTCTAATTCTTTGTCTCTAAAACCTATCTTCAAAAGCACATATAACAGCTCATTAAGGGAGCTTACAAAATAATCAGAAATCTCTGACGAAAGTTCAAAACAAACCACAAGCATACGACTCTAAAACGGGACCTTAAGTAGCTAATTCAAGAAACATCTACTTATGACATTAAGCGCCAATCCTTCAATATTTGTCACAAAAACCATCAAACCACATCACCAATCCTTCAATTTGTGTCCAAAAACCATCAAACAATATCACCAAACTCTGGTCAAGCACTCGCAGCTGTCTACGTAAGGTGGTTGTCAGTCTGCAGCTTGACATACTGACCTTTGCCTAAAATATTTTAATATATTTTCAAAGAAAAGGAGAAGGGTAGAAATACTACTTCCTGCTGGCATTTAGATGCTATTGCTCAGTTGTAGACCTTAAATACTTTGGTAAAATTATCAAGAAACACGGAATAAGTAATCTGTTAAGAAAAGTAAAATTTCGGTGAACATTGTGTGCTGGCCTCACTTGCAGAATTATTGCATTTACTTGAGGTACAGAAGTGAAAATTATTTATGCGCTAAAGTAGGTTTGAATCAATTCCAATGTTTCTGATATAAATGGTCTGAAATGATCCGCTTAAGAACTTAGCTGTAACGTATCAGACGGTGAAGCACGTGGCCATAAAAGCATTGCTTCCTCTGTGCCAGATTCTGTCTTTTTAAAATAACCTTCTTTGATCTCTAATCTTACACGAATGAGGTGATTTCTTATTTCAAACGCTGCAAAGAATTTTCTGTTTATGGATTTCTGGAATCTGTGATAACTGATCATGCATCTGCTACCTTTGAGATACAAAACAGTGTTTCGGATTTAATCTAAATCTCACCACTTGTCTGCATTTTTATCAGCTATGTCTTTTTTTCTTTAGCTCTGAAGATACAAATGGGGCTTGAAACATAGATTAAAATTTTGACAAGGTGCTGCATGGATTGTCAACCTTGTTCTGTATAGCCCACTCCCCAGATATAACAACTAATAATTGGTCAGAATATTGTCATTTTCTCTCCTCATTACATGTCCACACCACCTTAATCGTGCTTCTCTTGCTTTCTCTGTTATTTGCCTTACCTTTAAAAATCTTCTTATCTCATCATTCATCCTGTGTTCGTGCAAGGATTTTCCGGCTAGTATTCTCATCTCCGTCGCTTCTAACATTCTCTCCTCTGTTCTTTTTAAAGGTACGATTTCTAGATCATTATGCTAAATGATCACGTTAATTCCTTCTATTTTTTGTTCTTTGTGCAAGTCATTAGAAAACTTACAAAGGTTGCTTTCTTTTAGGTGGCAAAGTTATTCCTATGAGGAGGGGAGATGAGCTAGGAATGTATTGCCGGTCTTCGAGATCAATGTGTATGACAAGGGTGCATACTGACCACATTTGATCTTAACGAATTATTTTTTATTGTATATTCGTAAGTTGTTCGTTTATTAAATCACTACCTTAATCTGTTTAGCAAACGTATAAGGGTTTTTAAGTGGGCCTTAAACCAGGGACCGACCGCTTTAGAAACTGTTTAAGTGTCATTTCATCGGATCCAGGCTGGTGACTTTTAAAAAAAAGTGACAGAGGGTCAATCTATACTAGTTTTGAAGTGGAAAATTTCTCAGACTATCTGGTTAATAACAATGCCGAGTTTAGAAATGATTCCACATTCATTTCCACACATAGAGAAACAGTTTTAAATCCTTTTGATCTAGTGCTTTGTAATATGTTGATGTTGTTGTTAGTTTTTTCTAACCTTCCCAAAGACAAGTATTATGGAGATTTTCCCTCAGTCAACATTGATCCAATTGTATCAAAAATCTCTAGCCCAATGTTGCGCCAGAAGCCTTGAAATGACTTTGTTGTACGTGATGACATATTCAAGAGATTTTCTGGTGTTATTTAATACAATTCGCACAATCCAGTTTAATATATAGACATCAACATCATTCTTAATTATAGTTGTATAAATATTATGTATCTGGTTAGTAGAAAGGAATCTGCCATAGCAAATGACTTCTAGATAAGGTAGAAAATTAGCAAATAAACATTGCTTTCTTTGGTTCAAATTTACCTTACCCAATCAACCTGGTTTTCCACACCAATCCAGTTTCTACTCTTCACTCATTTTGATCATTCATTATCTGCTTCAAAATGGTTCTACATTGAAGTTTATATTGTCTCAAGTTTAGTTTTTTAAAACAGCCTTGCATTTTTACATGAAAGGGCTGGTTGCTGAAAGTCAGTGAATAATATTAAGCTTTTCGTAAAATGGTAAAAGCTGGTAAAATTTAAAAATTTTGTATTCAGCCTCTGGCATCACTGCTTTCAATAAGCGATATTTTTTATTTTTGACTGAGTTCTAAGGGAAAAGAAGTAATTATGTTTTTTCATGTTAAATAGTAACNTGCTTTCTTTGGTTCAAATTTACCTTACCCAATCAACCTGGTTTTCCACACCAATCCAGTTTCTACTCTTCACTCATTTTGATCATTCATTATCTGCTTCAAAATGGTTCTACATTGAAGTTTATATTGTCTCAAGTTTAGTTTTTTAAAACAGCCCTGCATTTTTACATGAAAGGGCTGGTTGCTGAAAGTCAGTGAATAATATTAAGCTTTTCGTAAAATGGTGAAAGCTGGTAAAATTTAAAAATTTTGTATTCAGCCTCTGGCATCACTGCTTTCAATAAGCGATATTTTTTATTTTTGACTGAGTTCTAAGGGAAAAGAAGTTATTTTTGACTTAAAGAACTTTTAAGAATCAAGTCTTACAACCAGGTTTCTTTGTAAAAAAAGCGTTTGGTTATCAAAAAACAAAGTAATAATTGATACCTCATTAGTAACGATAGCATTTCCTTAGTAATAGACGAGAAGACCAGAAAAGATTGTCAATGTTTGAAATCTGCTTTGCAAAACAAGGTTTTCAATTGGTAAAATTGAAGAAAATTAAAATACCTACTATCAGTATTACTTTAAGGGTCCCAAATATAGATCTCATTATTTCAATTCCGTGCTGGGCATTTTTTAATAGAAAACAGTATATTTATTAAAATGGTCAGTGAATACCTCTTTTTGCTAATAAATTATGGAGTCATATGTATTTAGAATTTTACTACGTTTTAATTACCTTTTCATGTCGTAGCCTATATCTAAGGCCTGTTCGTCATCAAAGAAGTCATGTTTAAAGTTTGAAATAAGGGAATCCGATAGGTATCAGTCAAGTACAAGAGTTAGCCTGTAGCAAAATACTTAATGACTTCTGTTATCTGTAACGAACGTACGAGTTATAAGCCAAATTTTATGTACTTTTGTTTTAATGCGGGATTTTGAAAAACAGCCACATATAAAATTCACTTACAATAAGATGCTAAAAATCAAGATTAAATACAACCTTTTCTGACTCATCAAACACTACAGGGGATCGGGATTAATGCTATTGTGCTGTGTAATACAAATGAACTGGTATCAAAAATACATATCAAAATTATGCCAACATTAGAGGATTAGGCAGTAAACATGCAAAAACCTCTTGAATTAAGAGATCGCTAAAAATTAAAAGCGAATGAAGACACACCTTAAAGCTGTTGGAAAAATCGGTATGTTATTTTCAATAGCAAATACTGAAAGAGATCAGAAAGGATCTGGAAATGTAAGTACAATGTACGCCCAATAATGTGAGCTCCTACGATGACTCGGATATACCAGGAAAATCAGTTTTAGGTAACAAATATTTGAATTAATTATTTACCTCGATAAATCAAAATTTCACAAAAAGTAGGCATTGCGTCGGCTCGACGAACGCACCTCAACCAATACGTCTGTTGAGAAAGCAACTTCATTACGTTGTGTATTTAGAAATGAAACCATTTCGTTATCCCAAATTTCTTATTGCTTGTTCAGTAAGTTCAGTAAGTCGTCAAATTATTTTTTATACTTTTTATCATTGTGTGATGCCTCACTTTTCATAATCAAGTCTGAATTTTTAACGTTGTTTAAAAAGTTCCACTTTCTTTCGCTGCCGAGAGCAAAGTTATGCAAAGTCTATATCGTTTACATTTGTTTTAATCATGTGTTCATCTTGAAGCATCTGTGGTTATTTCAGCATCATCCAAAAGGGTTTTCGTGTTACTCGTATTTGCATCAGGTAAAATTGTTCTCAATTTTTGTACAAAGCTGGAAAACATCTGGTGGAAAGACTAAGGAGACATGTAGCTACTCAGGGAAAAGTTTGATTGAGTCATTACTATAAGACATAATTAAACTATTTTGATCTGATAGAATATTTCTTTCCAAACGAAATCTTCATAATGTTTTGGTAGACTACCCATACTTGTATTAAGTACTATCAATGACAAAAAAACACGCAAGAAAATTGAAAAAAAATTATACAAAAATTGAAGCCAACGAAGAGTTTGTTTGTTGTTTTGTTTTGCTTTTGTTTTTTTTAGTAATTTCGTGTATTGACACACATCTTCAGCATTTTATCTGTTAAAAAACAAAAAAATATAATTTAGTTTTACTATCTTAATAAGATTGTGTACATGACAATCAATGGGAATAAATATAAATATGAATATAGGTATTGAGAGGTAAAAAATTGGAAAAATATTTTTCTTGTCAACACAAAGACAAATAGAACCAATGTATAAACTTTATTATATTATATTATATTATATTACATTATATTATATTATATTATATTATATTATATTATATTATATTATATTATATTATATTATATTATATTATATTATATTATATTATATTATATTATATTATATTATATTATATTATATTATATTATATTATATTATATTATATTATATTATATTATATTATATTATATTATATTATATCATATTATATTATAGTTAAACTACTTTTCCAAAACGTAAGAAATTGGAGGTATTTCAGTAAAATGAAGAATGAAGTCCCTATCGACCATAAATGTTTATGAGTTGTGATGGATATTGCAGTGTTTTTGTAATATAGATCTATTCCCTGCATGCAGAAGGAAAGGAATAACCTTACATGGGATGCCCTTCGAAATCAGTGGACCCTACAGAAAATTATGCTAACTTTCGCTTCAAGGCTGATCAAAAACAAATGAATATTTTGTAAAATGATAAATTGCTTAACTTTTATACTTCCGTTGTTACTAAAATTTTAGGTTTAACTCATGAAAAGTGATAAACAAGAGAAAATATTCCAAGTGTTATAAAAATACTTGCCCAAGGTTTCATAAAGTTAAAACTGGAAAACCACTCAGAAGGTGCAAATCCCCTGCAAGCATCTACAACATTTGGTAAATTTGTACTCGTGCATTTATTTGAATTAACGGCATGCTTTGTACAGTAATCATAATGCTTCAATTGCTATACTCCCTTGTTATACATATATTTCATGTTTCTTTTTGGATTTACTTCATTTTTTCCCCTGTTTCTTTACACTGTATCATTTCTTGACACACTAATAACACACAAAAAATGATACAAAGTAATGAAAAAGGATAAAATTGTTTGTTTTATTCTTGACACACTAATAACGCACAATGTCAACAAGGGTGGGTGTTTTGTATGGTCCGTACTGCTCTATGGGTGAAAGACATGGACTGTTCGGAAGGCTGATAAAAGAAAACTTGAAACCATGGAGATGTTGTGTCGGAGAAGAATGTTGAACGTTCCCTCGACAGTCAGAAGAACAATGAAGAGGTGGTGGGCCAGGCTGGAGTAAATAAAGCCTTGCTGTCAGCCTAGAGCTAGTCAGCTGCTCTTCGTAGGACATGTTGTTAGGCATGAAGAGTTGAAAGAGCTATGCCTCAGCGGAAAGATTGATGGACGGCATGGAAGAGGAAGATCAAGAGTAAAATACTTGCATGGACTGGTAAAGATAACAGGTGGGCGATGGGGGGCTGCTCAAATGATCAGAATGATGAGAGACAGGGAGTCTACGTCCAGTGGGATATGGCACCTGGGTAAGGTAAGGTAAGGCAAGGTAAGGTAGTAACACATATTTCCATGTTTGTCTTTTATCTTTCAATTCCAAAATTTTCACTTTATCGTCAACACTCATCTAGTGCTTCTTCTGACAGTATTTCTGAAAACTAAGAAACATCTTATGAAAAAAAGGAAGACCATGCCTAGATTCAATTTGGAAACCTTTTGTTTACCACACAAGCATTCAAGTTGAACTAGGACAACATCTAGGTGCTTTAGATTTGTTGTGTTTTACCTTAGTTTCGGTTGTTAGTAACTATCAAGGGTCGCTACATCACTTGTCGCAGCAGTTTTTATCTGACTAGGAAGATTATGTCCTATCCATTATCTAGATCCTCTGCAGAACATCCGATAGTTAGAATCCCCCAAAGTTTTAACTTTAAGGTTTTGTATCCTCTCTAATTCAACATCCTGCTACCATTGTCTTCTTTGTGACCCAAGTTTGGATGGCCTACTGAGTGTTATGGTTTGCCAAATTGTAATTCCATATTAGAAGTTAACTTCAACTGAAATTTCCTTATATTCAATCCCCGTAGTCAGTGGATGCTCATTCTTTTACTACACCACTTTGCCATATCAGAAATTTGTTTTACCATAACAAAATAAAACACACATATAGTTCTCAGACAAAATTATGTTTGGATCTAGGAAAAGAACTTTGAAGAAAGATGTGATAAAGTGGTCCACTGAAAAAATCTTACTATAACAGCTGACATTGCAAATATAATCTTGTATTAGGCAGAGGATAAATACTTATCTCTTACATATTTTCTGACTAAAGGATATATGATGTAGTTTTACTGCTGTAAGGAGGAGACAAAAATTGATAAATATTTTAAATGTACCCTAAAAGAATTAGTGAATACTGACTTCTCTAAACTGTCAACCACCTTAACTTCTTTCACCATAAAGAAATTAGTAAATTACTAATTTCTCTAAATTGTAAACAACCTTATCTTTGTTTACTTTAAAAGAGTTAGTGATTACTAAATTTTCTAAATTGTGAACAACTTTATCTTTGTTTACTTTAAAGGAGTTAGTGATTACTAAATTTTCTAAATTGTGAACAACTTTATCTTTGTTTACTTTAAAGGAGTTAGTGATTACTAAATTTTCGAAGTGTGAACAATCCTATCTTTGTTTACCTTAAAGGAGTTAGTGATTACTAAATTTTCTAAATTGTGAACAACCTTATCTTTGTTTACCCTAAAGGAGTTAGTGATTACTAAATTTTCTAAATTGTGAACAATTTTATCTTTGTTTACCTTAAAGGAGTTAGTGATTACTAAATTTCCAAATTGTAAACAACCTTATCTTTTTTTATTGATGGCTTCTAGGAATGAAATGTAAGACTTTTTTATTGTTATTCCCACATTTCTTAGTCTTGAATATTTCTACAAACATGCTTAGTGCCTTGTCAATCTGAGTTAGAAGATGTAATATTGACACACCTTGCTTCATTATTGCATTGATATTATTCCTTGTGTATGTGGTTCATATTCATTTGTTATAAAGTTGTTTTTGGACACCACGTTTTTGAAAATAAACTAGTATCGAATTTCTAAATATTAAATGGAGTCTTTAATATTGGTTGGCGATCATCTTGCATCTTACCGCAAAATCCACAACAAGAGATTGGATGGATACTCTTTTCAATCGTCAAGTGGCGCACTGCAGTAAAAAAAAAATCTGTTTTTCCCAATCATGCCTTTAAAGAATTCAAAGTAGTAGTATTTAATGAAAAATGGGTGTTGAAAATGAAGCAAAGTTTCCTATCAATTAAAGGCAGTGTTTTTCAGTTGACAAGAAAGTCAAAAGAATGGTTTTTGGCCCACTACAGTTTTGAAAAGTTTTACAAAACATAATAAAACTTTTTTATCCAAAATAAAATAAAATTTCTACTTATCCGCCTGCTTATTGGCAGGAGATTGAGATAAAAGGCCAACGTAGGTTATCTGGTGAAACCATGTGGACAGATTTTCTAAAAAAAGGACAGGTGATAGAACAGACAAATTTGTAAAAGTTAACACTACTTCTTTATAATTCCAAGCGTGCGCTAAAGCGAATTTTGAAACAATATTTTTTGTTCTTTTACAGATTTGCAGTTTGAAATGAAAGTGAAGCTGTTCTACAGTGTTTTGAGAATTTTCTAATAATCTACAGAATTTTGTTTTCAAGTCAAATTCATTGCAATGGATATCGTATCAAGTAAGAAAAAAATTATTGAAAAGCCTATGTAATTTGTAATAAAATGCATTTTGTACTGCCTGTTGGTAAATCACGAGATATAAATCGCTTTATTACGTACATAAATACTAAAGACTGATGTGGTGTAAATTTTATAAATGATTATTGATGTACATGGAGCGAATAAAACGTACTGAGCCTTCAAGAAATGGTAAGAAACAAAGTATATTATTACCTTATTTTATTAAATAGCTTTTGTGACTCCATTTCGTACATTCAAATCCTTTTCCGGAAGATGAATAAGTGCGTCTGGGCTTGGCTGGAAACCATAGTTACTAATGGTTGACTTCACGTGTTCTTATGGTGTACTCCAATTTGTGTATTTGCAGGAAACCATAGTTCCTAATGGGTGACTACACGTGTTCTTATGATGCACTCTAATTTGTGTATTTCAGAAAACAGATGCAATGACCAAGTCAACAAAAGCGACTTAGGTCTTCTTTGTGGCTGTTGACATGGAGTGCTTATTGTTTTGACTACTCCTTGGCTTCAGGCTGATAATGATGAACTCACTCATCCTTGGTCACAAATCATTCGATGACATTAAGAAGGCTGGTGTTATGGTGCCAAGTTGTTTCGTGATATTCTGGCTCTTCTTTGTTCTTGGTCCGGAGTAAAATGACATGGTAACCATATTGCAGAGACCGTTGACATTCCAAGTTTATTTCTGGCGAAATGTTCTGCTCACTCCTGTGAGATCTCCAATCTTTTTAGAACTTAAAAAATTGAGATGTGTCGATCCCCCAGGACCAAGTCAAGTGCTGCATCAATAATTTATGGAGTTCCTTCCATATTACCTTAAACTTTGTTTTTCCTGTTTTGGAGTCATTTTTTTATCGATTTACTATGGTATATAAGGAAGAATATTCACCATATCTATTTTTTATGTTTTATGTCTTTGTGGATCTTAGCTTAAGCCATTCGTTTTACGTGCAGATACATGATGACTGCTTGAGTTAGACTGCTCATTTTTTATAAAGCACTGCATACAAAACTTCAGAAAGCTGTAAAATAACGATAGAATTTAGTATGAGCAAGAAAAGTGGTACGTAGGTTTAAGATATGTAAAAGAATTCATAATTCTAATTTGCTATTCATATGTTAATCATTTTCAGTTTAGACAGAAACGTTTTTAATTAACTCTGTTACTTGAAAACTGTAACTGGATATATCTCGACATAGTTAAGAAGGTTAATCATAAACAGGAAATTCTAGCAACTCTAATGCACCACCGAAAGGGATATATTGCGTTGAAAAATGTTTTCTCATATTATTATAGTGGTTCCTGAGGAGCCGTGGCTTAATGATTAGTACAACTGTTACGTAATTAAAAGGTTACGGGTTTAATTCCCAGAGCGGGCGAAAAGACTTCGGAACTTCACAAAAGAAAAGGCCATTGGTTGGCGTCAGGAAGGGCATCCGCCCATGAAACTCCTCACTGCCAAATCCAAGTCCCTATGAAAGGCACCCAGTTACTGGGAAAAATGACGTTGAAACCAAAAAATAAAAAAATTCTAATGGTTCCTGAGACACCAGGATAAGACGTACCCGAATTTACAGTTGTTTGTATCAAAATAGACAAACGTCGTAGCACCTCAATAACATGTTAAACATACTGCAAAATGGCTCACGATATTCAAAGCTGGGCCATTTGAGAAGCCACAAACCCCTAAGAGGGATTAGTTTATATACTGAGATCAACATAAGGTGGTATTGAGAAAGAAATAGTTCAATGAGAAAGTTCAGATCAAATAATACTACGAACAAAAGGCATCAGAGAGTAGAGAGTCAAAAAGTAATTTTAAGATGCAACCAAAGAAAATATTGAAATTCATGGTAACTAACATCAGTTTTTAAAAATCAATAATAAAGTTACTGCCCGGAAAACCCTTTTTTGTATTGAAAAGTAGTAGGAAAGGAGAGAAGAACATTTGTATTTTTAAAGCCAACGTAAAACTAAATATTTCTCGTATGTATCAACCATTTAGAGCCGTTGTACATGTGGGACATACAACATCTCTCTTGTAACCTTGCTTCGTGTTATTTTTTCATTCTCCTTAATCTTACGCATGCATGTTTATCTGCTCTCCTTCTTGGGTCTCTCTCCATCGTTAACAATATCCACAATGCAACACCTATGGTAGAGCAAATAATTAAAGAAATACTAATTTAATTTTCTTTCTATCATTATTATGACGATGATGATTATTATTAGTTGCTTTGGTTTTTAAGTTCTGTTCCCTTTTCGGGGGGCTCGGTCGTTACCATTTTCAAGGGTCTTTCTATGCCTGTGAGGTATTTCTGGGCCAGATCCTTTTCATAACGCCAAACCAATGGCTTTTGCTTTTTGTCAAAGTTCCAAAGTTTTTCGTCGCTCAGGGGCTCGAATCTAGGAATTCTGGTTTGCAGTGTTACTGCACTACGCCACGGCTCCTCAATGATTATTATTATTAGCATAATAATAATAAGAATGATGATGATTATTATTATTAATATTTCATTGTCTTTATCAAGTATTTTCCTGTTTTTGTCCTCGCAATTTCGGTCGCATTAAGTGTTATGCCTGATAGCAAATTGAGAATCAATAAGTTGCAAAACTTTTTTTTCTACAAACTAATATCATTTTCTTATTCATACAAGGTCCTGTGATTTTCTATTCGTTACTTGGATTGTCAATAGCGCTTGCATGTTTATTAGCCATGCTGACCTGTTGGTGTGTCATAAAGAGACGTCGTCGTCGGAATAAAGAGAGAATGGAGAAAATGAACGAAAAAGTGGAGTTGTCCACCCACGCGTCCATGGAATACACAACTGGGCTAAAACCACAACAAGTTCCACTAGACTTTCGAATCCCCAATTCAGATTATCCACGAACAAGTCCTAATAGTCCTACGCATAGTCCTTTGCTTCCACGACGACACTCTTTGGATCCAAGAGCTTTCAATGTTGATATGTACAGAGTAGAAGAGGAACGTTCAAGAGTTTCTCCCTATCTTGGCCTTGGAAGGATTTGCTTTTCCGTGTTTTATGATTCAGACAACGAAAAACTGTTTGTTTCTCTCATAAGAGGAGCAAAGCTACCTGCCAAGTCTGGAAATCTCATGCCTTGTCCCTATGTGAAGCTGAGCTTGTTACCAGACAAGAAAAGGAAACAGCAATCAAGGACTTATAAGGGAAATAGTCCGGAGTTCAATGAAGAATTTGTTTTCAGTCTACCGGAGCCAGAGCTGGAAACACGTGTTTTAAAACTGGTTGTGTGTGACTATGACCGCTTTTCAAGAACTAATGTCATCGGGTTTATTCTTTTCCCGCTTTCCGAAAGACGCGAGGACGTATTACAAGATGGTGGAACTGGAGAGTTATGGCGGGAAATTACAGAAGACGAAGTTTTAGTAAGTAAAATGTTTGCTATATTTACAAAAAGAATAAACATCTTACCCCTGCATCTCTTTTTAAGCTGAACTATAATTTGTTTTTGTTATAAAACTAAGGACAAAAATCGGGATATCATACCTGCTTTTTAGTCAGCAGGCTTTGCTGGTGTAGCTCAAACACTTGTGATAAGGAAATATTCTAAAAGATAAATATTTTTGCGAATACTTTGCGGATTTTTGAGTTTTAACATAAGCTGTGAAACTGAACCCCAGAAAAGTTATTATATGGGGTACTCTGTAAACCCAGATACCTACACAAACTGTTGGTTTCTATGTATTCAAAGTCAATTAAAGAACAATTGTTTGTGTTTCTGTTTATTTTCAGTTATTTATTTATTTATTGTTTTTTGCTGTCACTAAAAGCTGCGCAAAGTAACAATTTGAATACATATTCCATGTAAAGTATTAAAGATAGACCCTTTAATAATTTCGATATAAGGACAGTAATTGGATTTTTTTTTCATTTGTACAAAACATATATATATATATATATATATATATATATATATATACTCAATCTGCAGGCAGTACTGTTTCGCACTTTGTGGGCTCATCAGTGCAGCACAGAGCTTCATGTTGCCGGAGCAAATACAGCTCAAAGAGTTATTGTGGGATCCTGCCAGAGTGCTCAAACCACGCATGCGCAGTGAGCATTATTATGTTTATATTATATATATATATATTATATATAATATATATATATATTATATATATAATATATATATATATATATTATATTATTATATATATGTTTATTTACTTCCTCTTAAAAAACAAATATCAGCAACACTCATAAAATTGACGTCATTTTGTTTGTCATCATACATGAAAAATAACTTAATTTTCGGAAACATATGTTGGGAAGCAATTATCATTATCATTATTATTTTTTTATCATTATTGTTCATATTTCTTAACTTACCCTTATGACAGTTCCTTCAGCTTATCGTTAAAATACAGTAAATCTCTATTCTATAGCTATTCGATAACAGATTTTCACAAAAATTGGCTTAAGCAATTCTGAGGGTAAAAAAATCTTCATATCCTCTTAAAACAAATATATTTTTAAGAAGCCAATTATTAAGTATAAACATTTTTAAATATAGGAGCGGATTTTTTGTTTTTGGAGATGTTGCTACAAACTACCGAGAATCATGTCAGAAAAATTAGAACCTAAAAAATGCACATAGATTGCCAAATAGACAAAAAAGAACACACACTCTCCACATATTACTGTCCTAAACCGTAAACTGTAAGCGTAAGTATTTGGTAAATTGTTTCCAAATATACCCCATTTCGCTAAAGGAGAAAGAGAGAGAGAGAGAGAGAGAGAGAGAGAGAGAGAAGAAAGAGAAAGAGACAGACAGACAGACAGACAGTAAATATATCTTAAAATAATGCAACTTTTGTATGCAAAAAATATTATTTTGGTAGAAAATCCTAAAAGGTTGCCTTAATCTTAATGATTGTTATTTTAATATTTACCTTTTTGTAGCCTGGTGAAGAAAAAGGAGAACTCTTATTTTCAATGTCTCACTTACCAACTGCTGGTAGGCTTACAATCAACGTCATTAAAGGAAAAGGAATCAGGACACAAGAAAGAGAAAGCAACACAAGTGAGTTAATAGTAGCATACTAATGCATTAGACCTACATGTTTTGTCTTTGAGAAAAACTGACATATAAAGATACACAAGGCTTTAAAAAAATTGAAGATTGCTATATGAAATCTGCAGCTAAGAAGATCTGTTCTCTTTCGCCTACAAGGACTCTTCTCACTCTATTTCAGGGAGTACTCTTCATTTAAATAGGTCCACCTTTCCTTTCTTACCTCAATACTACTGTCAATTATGGTCTGGCACTCCCTTGAATTGTCTTATTTCTATTATCTCAAACGTCTAACAAGCAATATCATCCTGCCAGGACATGGCTTCACAGCAAGCTCTCTTACGTATTGTCACAACTTCCCTTTTTTCCTTTTTGTCCAAAACACCACCATTCTCCCTATTCCACTGAAGAGCTCTTTCTGACTCTGACTCTTATAAATGTGAGAGGATCACTGGATTTTCACATCAGTGTTATTTATATACACTTCAATTATCCAGCTAACGCAAAAAGATATACAACACAGGTTTTTTTCTTTGAGATTTTCTTATCTCTAATTTCCTATCATCAACATACCATGTATCATCACAACCATCATCATCATCACCATCATTATTATCATCAGGTTATCTGACTGCTTGCCAGGTCTCTCATGACTTTTTCTCCATTCCTCTCAGTCTTCTGTTTTTCTCTTCATCTCTGCGTTGGTCACTTTATTTTTGACGTCATCCAACATTGTCATCCTCTTCCTTCCTCTAGGTCTTTTCCCTTGCATTCTACCTTCAAGGAGTGTCCGTAACAAGCCGTCATGCCCTAGAATATGGCCAATCCATCGTTTCTTTCTCTTTCTAATCACTTGAGGTGTTTAATGTACTCGTCTGAGGACTTCCATGTTACTTAGTTTGTCGGTCTATTTTACTTTCTCCATTTTTCTCCACACCCATAGTTCAAATGCCCTCAGCCTTTCAATGTCTGCTTTCTTCAGGGTCCAGGTTTCCGATGCATGCATCACAACACTCCACACTAGGGTATTCACCAATATCTTTTTTTATCCTTACGTAACACCTTCAAAAATGCATAGCCAATGTTTATCGCCATCTCTTTTTCTCAGTTTCCTTTAATTCTAAGGTGATTCTGTATTCTACCAGTTAATCACCTGGCAGTGATTTGAATCTCGTAGTTAACGATTCTTCTAAGAAAATTCTAGCTAGTCAAATTTATTGCAACAATAAATTTTTACTATGATTTCTGTGAATGCAAGATTATTCATATTAAAGATATAATAGAACAAAAATATAATGGAAAAAACTCCAATTTTAAATCTCATAAGGCAATGTCTATCTCGCTGTTCAGGTTAAGGTTCATGTACATCAGCGTGTCGATCAAATATAGCTTTCAAAACTATGATAACACATTATTGTTAAGTAAATGTTATGTTTACATGAATAATTACACAATGAATTCCCTTTAAAATTAATTTATACTTGGCATAGACATCTTGTGTATTAGGATATACTGGAATACGGTAGAAATGAACGTTAAAGTTAATAATCAATTATGTTTTTATGCACCTACACGTATCTTACGTCTACCTCTTTCGAGAACCTCCTGTATCAAAGTCCTTGCTGATCATGTCGGATTTAGCGAGAGTCTGGAAATATAATACGTATCTTAAAGAAATTCCTATTCTTTTATAATTGTCAGTTTTAACCGGAGAATTCAATGCAAATTTCTGTATTTTCTTCTAGCTCTTGCAGTCAAAGTATCCATGATTTCGGGTGGAAAGCCAGTCAAAACGAAGAAGGCCACAGCAAAGAAAGGCGATCTAGCATTCCCAGTCTTCAATGACACTTTTGTCTTTGATGTCACCAATGAATTAATGGATAGGTTAAGTTTTGTCCTCGCTGTTTGCCTGTATCCACGAGGGGGGACCAAAAAAGTGATTGGGCGTGTTATAGTTGGGCCGTTTATGTATGCTACAGGAGATGGGCTTGAACATTGGAAAGAAATGCTGATCTCGCCAAGACATGCTACAGCTCGCTGGCACAAAATATTGTGAAGGTTGAGATAAGCGTGTAAAATACTCACTTTTAATGCTACATTTGATTATTTTATCAAATACACTACAGTTTTAATTTACTCTAAAAGTAGCAACAGAGAAAAGCACTTTTTAATCGAAATAACTGTTTCGATTTATTTTTATTAAAATATCTACACACTATATTTCCTGAAAATTTTAAATAAATATGGATAACAAAAAGATTCAAAGCCTTGAAACAGACAAAATAAAAATTATATATCAAAAGTTGTCGATCACTCAATATGATTGGCTGTTTTCGGTAGCCAGTCAGAATCAGTTGTTGAATATTTCAGATCCTCGTTTCACTTTTGTATAAAACGAGGCCTATTTCTTGTTAATCCGATACTCTGGTCTTGACAAGTACTTCCAAAAAGATTAAATTCAAATGCTGATGTTTCTAATCGTTTCATCTTTATGTTAACACCTCAAAAGAATGATATAATACTCTATGCATAAACTTGCTCTAGCCTCTTAGTCTTAAAATGTAGAGTTTCCGTCTTTTATCCTATTTTCTGAAATGAAATCGTCCCCTCTATTTCATCGTTTTGCTCTTACGAAAAGGTCGCTTTAAAAGCTTTCTGCAAGGTAAGGCTTGCTTCTTAAAACGGCACGATGATAAATAGCGAAGGCGCAAACACGTTTTAGAGTGAATTAAAAATATTTGACTTAACTTTGTGAATGTAGTTCTTTACAAGTATATCTTCTTTTACTTTCGGCTGCTCCCCTGTAGGAGTCGCCACAGCCTATCAATCTCCTCCACCTTACGCGGTCCATCGCATCCTCCACTCTCAATCCTTTTCCTTTCAAATCCTCATTGATAGCATCCATGCATCTCCTTTTCGGTCTGCCTCTCTTCCTCCTTCCTGAGACATTCATATCCAGCATTTTCCTTCCGACGTAATTTTCTTCTCTTCTCATGACATGCCCGAACCACTGGAGTCTCTGCTCTCTTTGCTTCTCTCCCAGCTTCCGTACGAGTGCTGTGCCTCTTATTTTCTCATTCCGAATCCTGTCCAGCCGAGTGACACCAAGTGACCATCGGAGCGTTTTTAGCTGAGTGACTTCTAGTTCCTGCTCATGCTTCTTTGAAGTTGCAACCGTTTCCAGTCCGAATAGCAGAGCTGGCCTAACCACTGTTTTGTACACCTACGTACAGTCCTGTACATTAGCAAGTATATACGTTTGCATAAAACCAACAAATTTATCGTGAAAGGAAGTTTTTAAAATTGTAGTGTATTTTGTTTTAAACACCTCTTCTATAACTGTGCGGTCTTGTAATTCTTTAAAATAAATCGTATTTAATATACCGGGGGAAAACACACTATTTGTCGTGTGAGAACACACCTAATCTTAATATATACATCGATGAGTTATTTCGTCATTGGTCAGCAACAGCAAAACAATGGAAGTAAATAAAATGTTCACAATGTAACATAAAACTCGCTTTTGCATGGTTCTGGAAACTTAGTCCAGCACCACAAGCAGATTATCTATAGAAGCATTGTAAGACAGGTAAATTTTATTAGTTATTGTTAACTGTTACCCTCTAGATTAAAAGTGTAGTTTGAAATACAATATCAGTATGTGGGTGACAGAAGTGGGTAATTTTAGAAGGTGCATTCTTCAACCTTGTGCTTTTAAAATATTTTTTATTATGTACCAGCACTAAAGATATATATTTCGCCAGGTAAAGTCAAAGTAGATTTAGAAAATCTAAGATTAATGTCAGGTACAAAAAAATGAATTAAATATCTGCTACAGAAACCTGTTACTTCAATGTGAAAATGTATATTTTTGCATCAGTATGTTGTAACTTCTCACTTATATGCATTTAATATATATCAACAAAAATAAGAGAGTATGCCAAATAAACATTATATTAAGTATCACCTGCACAGATTTATTTCCAATATATAAAAACAGTGTACCGTAATTATTCGATTAAGTGTACGGTGCGCTTACATAATTCTGGGGATTCTAAAGGGTGTGCTTATTCAAGGGGTGCGCGTATTTGAGGGAGTGCGCTTATTGGAAAAGTCAGTCAACTTATAAAGCACTAAATGTCTAAAATATCAACGTCGACATTCATCAAGTTCAAAATTGATATTGACAAATACAAAGGTATCTGTAAACATATAAGCATTGTGATTTACGTACATCAATTTTTTACTTTGAAAAAGGGGTGCGATTGTTGAAAAGGAAATCTGGCAAAGAGGGTGTGCTTAATTGAGAGGGTGCGCCTATTAACGTTTTAGGGTTCTAAAGCGTAGGCTTATTTGAGGGATGCGCTTATTCGAGTAGGGTGCGATAAATTGGATAATTACGGTATCACGTATTGGTTTATGCAAAAGGAAAAGTGTATAAGGGCAGAATTTTTTTTTCTGAGATCAAGTATTGTAAAAAAATGTTTACTAATTTAGTATAAAGTGATTTTGTTATCTTGTATATATCTTATTTAAGTGAGCAGGTTACACCTGTTGTTTATTATTTACTTTTTATGGTTGTTACAGTATTGTACCATATATTGGTTTCTTAACATGTTGAACAGTATCGTTTGACAGGATAACTGGTAGTTTTCTGAATGTAGATAAAGTCACTTGGTTTGTTCAAAACCCCCAAGGCTTTCTTAAGCCCACACAAACTAGCAATTGTCAAGTTTCTTTCATTCGACGAGTGATAGTCTTCTGGAGATAGAGCGAGGAGGTAAAAAATGAAGTAGATTTTCATTTTACTTCCTGTATCAGTGAAGTTTTACGTTGATGATTTAAGTAAGTTAAATAGAAAGTTGTAGTAACTTGTTTAGCAAATCCTTGAACGTTACTGTATCCAATAGGATGAGGTAGGGGACCAGAATGAACTAATATTGGGTTAAACTACTGCTTTTCTTGCTCAGGAACAAATAATCTTCATTTAACAGCACTTTCTCTTTCTATAGCTTTGCTTTTTTTTATAAATATGTTTTCTCTGGTTCTCCTCTTTTATAAATAAGCTGTATAAGATGCTAATACTCAGTTATTAACATTTCTACCCTTGATCAAAGCACAAAATTATGTAATTAATGATATGTAGCAGTGATTAATTATTAATCGCTTTAGAAATATATTAACGAGTAAATACAATTTTTGAAGGTACAAACCATTATCGTACGAGAATAATATTGTGGGAATGAATTATCTACTGGGGATGGGAACGGTAAGTTTGTTAGGGACGGAGATACCCAAGGTGCCTGAGACTGGTAGACGACATAAGATCTTCTTCTTGAAAGTTAAAGGACTCGGTGATGGTGTACGTCCAAAAGCTTGATAAAATGCACTGAGCCAGAAGAGAATCTTCAATTATCAGATAATTGTTCAAAACAGTTTTGTTATTTTAGAGGGATGAAGCCTTTCTAATCTCACGCTTGCCACAGTTATGGAAACCATAAGGTGCTGACAGATATTCCAGTTTGAAAGTATTAAGTCCAATAACAACTGTCAACAACTGTTCAAGGATGGGTAGATAAACTCAATTATAAAAGGAACAACTTTAAGTTATCTTTGGCATATATCACACAAATTTAATTCAAATTTAGCACGTCTCCTTGAATACAGTCTTTTTTCATATCTAAGAACCCTTATATTGTCTTTTCGACTACAGTGTCAGGCTATTAGTTGAGAAAATAAATCTGTAGATTTTACCAGTTAGATCAAATTCTTTAACTTTTACCAAAAGAAGAAGCTATTTACTTAATAACGTACATGTTGAACTTTTATGTATCCTTTTTGGTTTATTTATGATTATTTAACATTAGTCTTAAACGCAAAGACAGACAGACAGACACATGGTTATAAAGTCAGCGAAAATGACGTCATAGCGGATGGTAGTTCATGTTTCTGTAGCGCTGGACGCACTGTACTCGGTTATATGTATTTTAATCGTGTTAAAGCTTATTCTGTAGATACTTGATTTTGTGTAAAGGTTTTATATTCGTATTATCAATATTGTTATCATTATTAATGTTAATATTACATTATCATTATTTAAGGTTTATTTTTTTTAGTGTATCTTTATTCTTTTTTTTTTTCTATTCGAAAGTTAGTTTAATTCCTCAATAATGTTTGTACCTTATCCTTCAAGGTTCACAACTGACTGCTCAATTTGACCTTCATATTATTTTAATTAACAGTAAAAGGCGCCAGGGTTAGAACTCAAAATCACACTTTTGTAAGAAAAGGTTAGAAATTCTCTCAAAGGAAAATAGATTTCCAGGAAAAAACACTATTTTACTACAACTTATGAAATATGGAGAAAAATGACGAAATTCACAGCACGTACAGTACTTCTTCTTCTAAGTGCCATGTCTGTAGACGTTGGCTATCATGATGTTTCAATTAACCCTGTTCCTTGTCAGATGTAATATTTCACTTGTTTGTATTCCATTCCTCCAGTTTTTTGCCACATAGTCCCTCGAATTTCCCAAAAATGTTCTTCGCTGCCGCTGTCTGTCTCTGGCTCCTTCTATACGTCCCGTCAGTACCAAGTTTTCCAGACCCTCCTTCCTCATGACGTGTCCCAAGAATTCCATCTGCCTTCTTCGGACTGTCCTCAACAGGTTCTTTTCTGTTCCTGCTCTTTGTAAAACTTCATTGTTTGCTACATGATCAGTCCATGATATTCTTAACATCCTTCTCAAGAACCACATTCCAGTGGCTTCCAACTTCTTTTCCATTCCGACTGATATTGCCCAGCATTCACATCCATACAGCAGGGTAGATGTTACGTAGCACTGCAGTACTCTCATTCTTGTGGACATTGACATTTTCTGGTGTTTTAAAATTTTTCCTAGTCGATTGAAGGCATCCTTTGCTAATCCAATTCTCCGCTTTATTTCAACGTCACATTTACCATTCTGGGTGATGTAGCTTCCCAAGTAATTAAACTTTTCCACCTGCTGGATTTTGTCAGTCCCAATGAGTAATCTGCATCTTGGACTGTGTTTCTTGCTTACTACCATACACACGGTCTTTTTGCGATTTATTTCGAGTCCTTTCTTCTTGCTTTCATCCACTACTTTGTTCAAGACGT
>RDPX01000185.1:436031-468721 GCA_003991215.1 Morbakka virulenta | reverse complement strand
CCGACGGCGTGTCCTGGATGCGCGTTTCGTATGTCTTGCATTTTATCGTGTCATGCACGCTTTCTGTCCCTCTTTGTATTGAGCTGCTCTGTCCGTGCGGGTCTTTCATATATTGAACTTTGTGAAAGACAAAATGGGCCCACTGTTTACCAGGGGTTCCATCAATGAAAGACCCAGGATACTTTATAGCTCACGGCTGAATATAGGCTAAGTTGTTTTTTAATATCATCACCATATGTCCTATAAGGGAGGCTGTATGAATCTATTACCAAGGACAAACTTCTACGACCGAAAAATGAAGTTAACGAGACAAAAGAGAAAGACAAAGGTTAGTAAAAGGTTTCTTCGCAACGTTGTTTTTAAAATTAGTTGTCAGAACACTTTGCATATCTGCATTAAAGAAAGAACATATTATTTTGTTTTATGACTCTAAAGCGAATGTCATGAGATTAAAGCGGTCATTTGAAACCTTCATGAAATACCTCTTCAACCTAAAATTGATTAAACAGCAGTCACCCTGAGACATCAACACCATGGAAGCCAATCAAGCCAACATTTGATTTCAGTTTTATGTATTTACCGTGAGAGCAATGATTCAATGTCTCATTGATAACTCGACCATCAACCAGCTTTCCCAGGCAACATTGGACACCTCTACAAAAGAGGGGGATGCATTTGGACTCTTGGTCTACAATAAAGACCAACAGTCTAAAAATTCATTCAAAAAAGCTTAAATTTCATGTCAGGTTAATTTGGAACCCTGCGCTGAAAATAAGTGGGGCTAAATATGGAGCCAGTGTGGACCTTTTTTAAAGACAGAGGCCTAAATCTAAAAATGAATTGAACAAAATTGATCAGGAACACTAAAAGTGTTAAAGGTGGTAATGTCAGCCTTTTTGCGACTTTATGTATTTACAACGAGAGTAGTGACCCAGTGTCACTTTTATTACTCAACAAGATGCTAATGCAGCGCGGGGCTACTCTGCCACATGATTCTAATAAAATAAATTTAATACGTATTTACTCGTACTATAACAATATACCTATTCAAAACAATTAAAATCTTAGATGTAAGAGCTTTATCATGTCTTGAGTCGTAAGCTTTTCTTCAGCTACGTTTCGAGAGATACTTCTCTCACCGTCAGGCTGAAGTATTACTTATTTGAGCCTGACGATGGGAGAAGTATCTCTCCAAACGTAGCTCGGAAAAAGCTTACGACTCATGACATGACAAAGCTCTTACATCTATGGCTTCCCCTAAGTCCATAAAGTTCAGAATTTTCAAAATTAAAATCTTGTTATATGGGTTTACAAAAGGTTTTATTTTTGAATTTAGGTAGAGAATTCTTGTAGAGCTCATAGTTATCTGTTCACTATGAAAAATAAACCACAAATACCGTTTTCTTTATCTCAAATCACCTCTGAAAGCAAAATGTATAATTCCCAATATTTTCAGACTTGAAAACCCAATAGGAAAGAAAATAAGGTGCTTTGCATGCCAGATGATGCTGTCACAAACGCAGACATACAGAATAGCTATTTATCAAGCTGTCAGTTAAAGGTTTTTAATTTTAAGAACTCAAGACCAAGACGATAAAGGAAGCTGGGTGAAATTTTGCTACGAACAGTTTATTTTTCAAAATGAATTAATCTGGTCTGAGAGCTTCAGTAAATAGAAAATGTTTATGGGATTTTCAGAGAGCACCTGTCACTTGTTTCGGTATAAAATTCTTTAAATCTTTAAAAACCATACAGGAATT
The DNA here is from genome assembly GCA_003991215.1 of Morbakka virulenta. Classification (NCBI taxonomy): domain Eukaryota; kingdom Metazoa; phylum Cnidaria; class Cubozoa; order Carybdeida; family Carukiidae; genus Morbakka; species Morbakka virulenta. Next base: position 466,961 of record RDPX01000185.1, on the reverse strand, counting down.
ATTTTTGTCTGAAAAAGTTGAGATAATAATAGCTCGGCAGTTAACAATATTCATTATAGCTTGACAGAGTTTGATTAGGCAAATTTTCAAAAGTAATTATTTTCCGTTCGTTTTCTAGCTTCCTTAGACTTTTGGAATTAATACTTGTAACTGAGACCCTGCCATTTCTTAATTCATTACCTTTAAGAATACAATTAGCACAAAGAGTATATATATATAATCAGATGTACGAGTAAGAAAAACTCTCACTTTACAGTTCTCAGAGTTTCATGTCTTTCAAGACATGAAACTCTGAGTATTGCTTTAAAGCGAGTCCCTGCTATTCTAAGGGAAACTTTGGAGGGAACCAGCTACTACATGGTTCGATTAGTCTTTCACCCCTATGCCAAAGTTTGACGATTGATTTGCACGTTTCTTGAAAGACATGAAACTCTGAGTACTGTAAAAATTAGAGTTTTTCTTACTCGTACATCTGATTATATGATAGCTCTTACGTTTTAATGTGGTAGAGCCACTGTTGGTGATGACATTTCATATTCATTTGTTAATATATATATATAATCCTATATACAAGCTATACCTTAACGTATCTCAATGCCGTATTCCTGAAGCTGTTTGGGATTATGGAATGGCACACTTTACTATCCTTCGTCAACTTCACCAGGCGTTTAGCTGTGAATCCAATTCCTCTTGCTCTTCCTATTTCCCCCATCAGCTTCTTTCTCTGCCTCACTTGCTATCTTATGCAAGGATCTCTTCTATCTTTGTTTGATATCCCCCAACACCTCTCTTCCACTACCAATCTTTTTTGCACTCCTTAATCTGTTACTTCTGCCCATCACATCTCAAATGTCTTTATCCTTTCCTCATTCTTAAGCAAAATATAGCATGTTTTATTATGATCATATTGTTTGTTTGCTCTTTGCATATTTAAAGATGTAATTTATTTCATTTGCAAATCATTAACCATCTTTTACAGGGTTTATTTTTTTAAGAGCCTAATCTCCTGCAAATGAAAATTTGTTGTGTATACTCTATTACTTATTTACATCTATTAGACCTTGTTTATTTTGTCTTTATTAATCGAAAACTGTGCCCTAAACCTTTGCCTTTTCAATACTATCAAAATAAAGCATTGCAATAAAGTTTTATGTCGAATACAAAGTTTTTCATTTAGTCCAAAATGTGATGAGACTTTTTCCTGGGACTTTGGAATACCAGGTTGGCGCTTGGTGAAGATGTGATGGTAGTGGGTCTGCACAGACCCATAAAATCCAGTAACCTTCAAAAATACTTCCTACTTAACCTTTAGTAGTGTCAGAGGTCTGCGTTCCGAATTTTCTATTGTAAAAGCTTTCCTTCACTCTCACTCGCCTCTTATTCTTGTACTTTGTAAGACAAGCTTCGATAACAGTGTTAATAGTAGAAATTTTCATGTTAACTTGCTATTTACCTTCCTTTCAACTAACTTGTGCAAGTAATCTTCTTGATTTTGCTATCCATGTACAACAGGATCTTTCAGTTGTTAGTGTAAAAGAAATTGAATGTAAAGGCAGGCTTATACGTCTTATGAACTTAGAAATTAGGAAGACGTACCAACAATGCACTTGTAAAATTCTTGCAGAACTTAGGTCTCTCTCTTTTGATATTCAATATGGTTTAGAGGATTTCGCTCCACTGGCGACTTTTGACAATGATCGTTGAAAGTGTCTATAAGTTTATGGATAGGTCTGTTGAAGGAAAAGCTATAGTGCTTAATATATCCATGGCATTTGATAGGGTAGGGCACACTACTCCTTCTTTACATCAACGGTCTTTCTCGTAGATTCAGTTTATCAACAGCTTTCCTGACACTAGTCTATACTCTGCCATTGACCACAAAGCATTTCAGCAGGAACAAATCAAACTTACGGAAGCTCCAGAATCTGTATTTTGGCGTTCAGAAAGTGAGGAAGAAAACCTCTAGTTTCTTTCAACACAGCTGAGCCTTTATCTCCCTCCAATATTCATTGAATATCTGTCCAATGTCAACCCTGGTGAGGCTGACTCTCCTCTTAAGGAATGTTCTTTAATGGGAATGCTTGGTTTGTCATTTTCTCCTGATCTTTTCTTCCTCTCCTTCTTCTTTTACTTTCTGCTGCTTCCAGCTCACAGGTCCCCACAGCAAATCTTTCTTCTCCATAGGGCACGATTTACCGCATTGTCACGCTCCATTTCCATCACTTTTATATCTTCCTTCACACAATNCTCTTCCACTACCAATCTTTTTTGCACTCCTTAATCTGTTACTTCTGCCCATCACATCTCAAATGTCTTTATCCTTTCCTCATTCTTAAGCAAAATATAGCATGTTTTATTATGATCATATTGTTTGTTTGCTCTTTGCATATTTAAAGATGTAATTTATTTCATTTGCAAATCATTAACCATCTTTTACAGGGTTTATTTTTTTAAGAGCCTAATCTCCTGCAAATGAAAATTTGTTGTGTATACTCTATTACTTATTTACATCTATTAGACCTTGTTTATTTTGTCTTTATTAATCGAAAACTGTGCCCTAAACCTTTGCCTTTTCAATACTATCAAAATAAAGCATTGCAATAAAGTTTTATGTCGAATACAAAGTTTTTCATTTAGTCCAAAATGTGATGAGACTTTTTCCTGGGACTTTGGAATACCAGGTTGGCGCTTGGTGAAGATGTGATGGTAGTGGGTCTGCACAGACCCAGAAAATACAGTAACCTTCAAAAATACTTCCTACTTAACCTTTAGTAGTGTCAGAGGTCTGCGTTCCGAATTTTCTGTTGTAAAAGCTTTCCTTCACTCTCACTCGCCTCTTATTCTTGTACTTTGTAAGACAAGCTTCGATAACAGTGTTAATAGTAGAAATTTTCATGTTAACTTGCTATTTACCTTCCTTTCAACTAACTTGTGCAAGTAATCTTCTTGATTTTGCTATCCATGTACAACAGGATCTTTCAGTTGTTAGTGTAAAAGAAATTGAATGTAAAGGCAGGCTTATACGTCTTATGAACTTAGAAATTAGGAAGACGTACCAACAATGCACTTGTAAAATTCTTGCAGAACTTAGGTCTCTCTCTTTTGATATTCAATATGGTTTAGAGGATTTCGCTCCACTGGCGACTTTTGACAATGATCGTTGAAAGTGTCTATAAGTTTATGGATAGGTCTGTTGAAGGAAAAGCTATAGTGCTTAATATATCCATGGCATTTGATAGGGTAGGGCACACTACTCCTTCTTTACATCAACGGTCTTTCTCGTAGATTCAGTTTATCAACAGCTTTCCTGACACTAGTCTATACTCTGCCATTGACCACAAAGCATTTCAGCAGGAACAAATCAAACTTACGGAAGCTCCAGAATCTGTATTTTGGCGTTCAGAAAGTGAGGAAGAAAACCTCTAGTTTCTTTCAACACAGCTGAGCCTTTATCTCCCTCCAATATTCATTGAATATCTGTCCAATGTCAACCCTGGTGAGGCTGACTCTCCTCTTAAGGAATGTTCTTTAATGGGAATGCTTGGTTTGTCATTTTCTCCTGATCTTTTCTTCCTCTCCTTCTTCTTTTACTTTCTGCTGCTTCCAGCTCACAGGTCCCCACAGCAAATCTTTCTTCTCCATAGGGCACGATTTACCTACCATCTCCTCTTCTTCTCCAAGTCTTTCATGGGGTACTTATATTCAATCTACTGCTTCAAAAAAACTTATTCTTTGTATCATCCTAACAACTTCTATAAATCTACTATTCTGCCTTGCATGGAGTATCGCTGCCGTATCTGGATAGGTCTTCCGTTATCTTATCTTGCTCTTCTTCATCATATTCTGAGATGTGTTTCCAACTTGACATCTACAAATCTTGCTTCAGTTCTTTAACCTTTGTCTCATCGACGGAATGCGACTTGTCTTAGTCTTTTCTAGAGGTATCACCATGGTCAGTGACATCATAGCTTCCCAAATATTTGGCCTAAGTTTGCTCCTGGGTTTTGACAGAGCACTTAAAGGACCAGAATAGGAACAAAATCATCATTTAAATTCAAATTGAAAAGACCCAAATATGCTTTTTTACAGCAAGACATGTCCATACCTTGCCACATTATTCAAAATTGTACAAACACGTGTTAAAATTGGGGAACAATAATTTTTTGCCAATGAAAAGTGTCACTACCCTTTTAGTGGAAATATAGAAGTTTTCCATAACATCAAGCAAGTTTCTGATGATCTTGCTGGCTTTGCAACTGTATTACACGACGGTTACTTCAATGGCACTGATTTTTCTTCTACTACTTCTTCTTCATCTTCATCATCATCTTCTTTTTCTTTTTCTTCTTCTCCCTATCCTACTAGACTCTTGTACTCTAGAAACGTGCACAACCCAAAGTCTCCACTGAGGTGAGCGCCAGGTCAGCTGGTTCAATGGCACTGATCAAGTCACATATACAATAGCTCTTTCAAATCTGTTTTAAAGCTTTTGTTGACATTGGTTTTACCTTCCAGACATTGAATTTGTAAAATCAGATGTCTGAAACAAGTCGTCCATACTCTAAGACGACTTGTTTAGAATCGCTATTTGATATTTAGCTGTTTGATTTTCTGTTTAGATGTCAAACTTTTTAAAGATAGAAGCCTTTATTTGACATACACGTCTGAATTTACACACCTACAAACTACAACCATTTGACATTATTTCTTATTTTCAACTTCCCTAATCTTCTTTATGTCCCATATCTTTGATATGGTCTTTTGGAGCACGTCAAACAAATAGGTTTCTTTGTAAGAAAGATCCACATCTATATTGCAGGAGAGATCTGTTTCTTTCTAGAAAAGTTACAATTGAGCATCAAGAAAAATTATTTGTGATTATTACTAAAAATAAACAACAACAAAAATAAAAAAGAATGAAAAAATATGGCCAGTAAGTAAGTAAGAAAGTTTTTATTTGCCACAAACATAAAATGAAAAATGTTTACAAATGTTTAAAAAAAGAAAGGCCTAGAAAGTCTATAAATTACAATTTAAAGTTAATTTACAAACTTTTGTACGAATTATTACTAAAAAGAATGTTGCATAAAAATATTACAATTTGAATTAAAATAAAAATAATGACAGAAAAAAATAATAAAAAATCACCCCTAATTGAAGTGGCAGGCATAACATTAAAAAATCAAACTGACCTTATTTCCATAATGGTCCCTTAAGAGGTGATTTTTTAATTGAAAAAAAAATGTTAGTTTTTGGCGAGAAAAAAAAGGATAAAATTAAAAAATATAAGCAGATTCAAGTTGTTTTAAAATAACCTTTTCAGTGCTTAAATAAAATGTGTAATAGTTGGCCTTCGGTCCAGTAAGAAGCCTTAAAATATATGACCAGCCACGAAACAGCAGTTTCCTGGCATTCCAATTTGCCTGCACATAGCAACAAGACATTTTAAGATAACTCACCCAGCAGAACAGATGTTTGAGTATGGTATAAGAAACAATAGTACTTTTACATTTTTTATCTGGTTCTGATCTGGCTTTGATCTGAATTTTTCTTGAAAATCTAACGGTCAGGTTTTGGTTACTAGGAGGTCAGTGAAGTGTATAAACACTGTGCTGAATATATTTTATTAACACCTAGACTGCATGCAAAATAATGTGTTATACTAAAGTTAACATACAGTAGAATAAAACCTTCCTATGATTTCTCTATTTGGAATGAAATAAAGCCAATGCGTTAGTGTTCCATTTATATAAGGTTTAATGGCCTTACTTTGACTTTAAATTCACTGTAATACACCCAAATGATCACCGATATATTATTTAGGGTGCCAGTTAATGTAGACGTCGATATTTTCCTTCTGAAAGAATTATTGTCGAAGAGCGTTCTCTTAAATGAAATACAGAGCAGAGGGCTTACTTCATTATCTTTGATTTTCTTGAGTTGTATTTCTTTTCCATTGCTGTATCTGTGGTGGTCATTGACATATTCAAGACAAAGATTTTTTAAAGCAATTGCAGCTTTTTTGATCTAAAAAAAATTACTGATTTCAAGGACTTTTCAGAAGACTCTGTTCTCTAGGCGATAGGACAAACACTTTGCTCCACACCCTTTTTTCAGCTCTTTCACTCAACGCTCAGATACGTACTTTCTCTTTAATTACTTTTCCTTTGTACTTTTTAATATTGGTAATGTATTGATTTTTTCCCTCTCCTCATTTTATTTCCGAAAATATATACAAACTTGGTACTATGCAGCGTATAACGGAGAAATATATTAGATGGAATACTTCTAGGGGCGTGGCAGGGCCTCCAACCACTAAACTCTTGCTTGGTAATTTTTAAATCTAAACACTAAGCCACTACGACATAAAAACAAATATCATTTTATAAAATTAAACTTTTAAAAAATGTCGAGGCTTGAACAGCTAAAATTTAAGTATAAATTATGAATGAAAGCCAGGACCAAACCTCACCTGAAATACAATTTTTCTATACCTAAGGTTTCTTCATACAAACACACACACCCTCCCCAGTTTTTGGAGCTCATTAATTGCTTTTCCCACCACAAATTCAAAACAACTTTGAATTTTATATATAATTGCTCGCCTTTATTGGAGTTCTGGTAAGAATAAAATGTTGTTGGAAGAGAAATTGGCTGGGTGGTGTCATTTGAGGATAAATGAAAGAAAAACAGGCTCACATTTGGACATTTTGATGAACATCTAGAGTAAAAAGAGTAAAATATTTTAATTAAAAGGGTTTATTATATATATTCGGATACAGAGCTTTTCAATTGTATGTCTAACCATTTTTACGGGATAGTAGTAGTAGCAGTATTGCATGGCTACACTTTCACTCTTACCTTATCAGTACATTTCTTGAACTCATCTTCTGATCTTAAAATTGTATCATATCCTCCAGCAAGATCTGTGACTGAGCAATGGAGATCAATGTAATCTGAGGTTTTACGACTGCCTTGGTAGTTCGTGCATTTATCAGTCTCTTACGTTTCATCGATGCAAGTTTGCATCAGTTCTTCCATGTCTTGTTATAAGGCGATTGGCAGTGGCCCAGTGCTTTTCACTACTACTTATAAAACCAGGCACTTTCTCGGTTGTGTCCGTTATGATGACACTGCCCTTTGGAATGCACCGACTACACATTGTCCTTAATTCGTCTTTCAAATTAAAATCTTCCTTTCTTGATTAATAGAAAGGTGTTTTAGCCTTGAGGTTGTTGGGGATTCTGCTACAACTTTTTTCACTGGGATGTTATCTGTGGTTTCTTCAAAAATTCTGTGCATATATTGATTCGCTACCTCGCTTCTAAGTGTTGGTGGTGCTGTTTCACTCAATGTTGGAAGCCATTGCTTTGGAGTGGATTTGAGACAGCCTGAAAGTTCCCTCATTGATTCTCTGAACTTTATGTCATCTTTTTTACATGGGGACATCTCATCCAAACTGAAGCACAGTCTTCTTCCACACTGCAGCAAAGTGCCATGGCAGGATTTCTCAAGACTAGCTGTGAGGTTTCCCTGGTGGTCCTTGCGAGTTTTGTCAGAAGGCTAATTTGCTTTGCTATCTTATTTACTATTCCTTCGAGATACTTGCAATATTTGAGTTGTTTGTCCAGTATGATACTAAGATAATTTGGATTGTGGTCTGTTAGTAGTGTGGCATTACCAACTTTAAAGTTCGGTTCTTTTTTTTGCCTCGTGATTATTTAGATGGAATTCTGTGAACACTGATTTCTTGGTGTTTATTTTGAGATATCATTTGAAATCATCTGTCCATTTTAAATATTCTTTCAATTTTGTGATATCATTACCAAGGGCCTCTTCGATTTTCCTTCAGTCTTTTGATTGATGTGCTTAAACCCATTCGTCTGCATATTCTAAGTGAAATCATTGCCAAGTTGGGATGTCACTTCTGTATATGTTGAAGAGTGTTGATGCTATTACTGAACCTTGGAGTGCCCTATTCCAAATTTTTCGTATTTTGCTTCTCTCTCCACCTAACACGATTGTCTTGTACCAGTTGATGATAAGAGGTCCAGTTTGCTTTTGCAAGGAACCATTTTTGCCAACTTAAACATCAATACTCCTGTCCATACAGTGCTGATAGGTCAATGGAAGCTGCATCTGTTTTCAGGTATTTTTCAAAAGTCTGATTCAATACAGGAAGTAAGATCCTCTTTGTGGTCTTAACCCTGCTTGTTGTAGTAGTAAGATAGAAGTTACGTAGGGTGTTGCCCATTTGAGCATGATTCTTTCAAACAGCTTTTACAGGCAGCGAAGTAGAGATATTGGCATGTAGCTGAATGCTTTAGTGAGTCGTTTGCCCCGTTTTAGGATTGTTATGTGGATATGTTCACTTTCCACAATGTCTGCCATGATGACCGCCAACCAATCAATTGCTTTTGGGCCAAGATGGCTGATCATGTCAGAGTTAATTCCATCTATACCAGCAGCCTGGCCATTTTTCGCATTTTTAATTGCCTGTACCTCTGTGAATGTTACTGGAAAGCTAAGAAGTAGGCTATGTTCAGGTAATGATTGTACAATTCTTTGGTATTCTTTTCTAATTTCTTTTCCAAAATGCTGGCTTGGCTGTGCTGCCCTCGTTGTTTGATTTCTTTGGCAATTTCATCTGACTCTATTACTGCAGATGTTTCTTCCATGAAACTCCGGGTTAAGCTTTTTAATAGATTTCGAGCTAGATCGACTAAGGTCAAGATTTTCCAATACTTCAATCCACCTTTCTTTACGACCTTAACAAATTAAAATCTTAGGTGCAATGAAGCAAGATCACTGTTAAAGTTAATCAGACAAAAGGCAGTCAAAGCTCGTTGGTCATGTCATCAGAGAAAAAGAAAGAATTGAAAAGCTTATTACACAAGGAAAAATATCCAGGAAAAGAGCTAGTTGTAGACAAAGAATAAGATATAAGATGTAGGTAACGTTTAACATCATCAGTCAATGAATATAAATTTGTTTTTTCGTGTTTCTCTTGATAGAAAAGTGTTTAAAATCATGATCGCTAGCTTAAAAAGCTGATAAGGCATATGAAGAAGAAGGAAAGCTACAATGTACAGAATTACAAATTTTTTATAGGAAATAATTTAATAAGAATATCGAAGTTTAAATCTGAAAAATTCAAGTTAAAATTAAGAATAATACCAAGGCACAAAAATCATCAAAAAATGTTATTTTTTATTTATTGGAGTTTTTGTAGTCTTGAGGCTTCATTAATTGCCTTTTTCACTCATGCTTCAAAATATGTTTAATGTGTCCTTAGTTGTAATTAATTAATTTATGAATTGAAATTAAGTAATCGATACAACGCAGATAGTTCCTGCTACCCAGCAATAGTTAATATATTTGAAATTTCTGCTATAGAAGTGATCTGAATGAAATTATTCGTAGCATAATATATTAATTAGATAATAAATGAATAAATTAGTAACGGTACTAAATAAATTGATCTATTGATTGTAATTAATTGCTCGACATTATGTGAGTTTAGAGCAAAGTTTTAATTTTATGGAAAAAAATCTTTCTTTTTTATAAGCATCAGAGTCAATTAAGAATTCTTTTAGTTTTCATGACTTACACTCAAAATTGAATATTTTAAGAATAATGTTGTAGCTTAACCAAAATTAAGATATTCCTATAAAGAACAAATAAAATCCTAACTCATGTAAGTACAATGTAAGTAGTTCCATAAAACCCAACAGCAATTAATTTATTTTAAAAGATCTGCTATAGTGATGCTCTGAATTTTTTTTTATTACCTGTCCTTTGCCACACATCCCGCATTCCATAAGCAGCTTTGATTCTTACTGATGCTTTACTATATGCAAAGAATTAATGTTTTACAACTGGTGTTAAGTTTTTTTTTACTGAGTAGCATTGACTTTTAATCTAAGATTCAAGGGGGGAAATTAAAGCGTTTACTTTATCTCACGTTTTGATTTGTGTTTGTCTTTGTACTACTATTTTTTACAAGTCTGTCAAGTTACCAGGTTTTTCATGATCTAACAGAAGATACTTCTTCAGGAGCTTTGTCGTGACTCCTTCTGGTCTGTTTGTAGCAACAAAAATCTCTTAAAAATGGTGATTATTAGTCGTAGAGGGTCACAATCAACAATACCTTTTATACTAAGCAGACTACTGAATCCATGACACTGTTTGACACCATATTAATTATTGCACGCCTGATCATCGTGCATTTATGGTTGCTTCCAGCGTCGAATACTTTAACTCTTTGTACTTTCCTGTATACATTATGATTGTCCACTTTGTTACTGTCAACAACTGAGCAGCAGTTAAATTACATGGGCTACAAGAAAACTTGTTAAAATACCTGTACTTTCTAAGCGTATGCTGTTAATACCTGTCCCCTAACTCAGAGGTATTTTGACTATAAATATTAAATGTACTCACTAACATAAACATGGAAATACTGTATGCTGATAAATTACTTTAAATACTATAAAGCATGGACAAACTATTGTCACTCAGTAATTCTTCATTTTCCTCTTTTGAAGTGTCTTTCTATGGGGATTAGAAAATGAGCTGATTCTTTTAAGTTCATTATAAAACAACTTTACTGTGACATGGAGCTTTTATCAAAGGTGCGTGATTAAATATTACAAGCGGAAGTCACGGAATATAGCATATTTCTGTTGCCTACACGCATATGACCTACGCAAACAGGAACACTAGGATCTCGTATGGGTCACTGGACAAGATCAATGTTAAAATTGGCGTAAAAAGAAATAAAGCTTTAATTAATCCTTTCAGATCCTAAGCTAGTTTGGCTAAGTTCATAAAATAACCACACAGAAACTGATACAGAAGTTTGGTAAACTAGTTAACTTGCCCACTTAATTAGTTTTATTGCTTTTACATTCAAACGTACAAATAGTGCATATATATATATATATATATATATATATATATATATATATATTTGTGTTATGTTGTGTATTCGTATCAAAAAGTGCTCAATGCATATAGCAGAGCAATATCCCCCTTTTCAAGAAAAGTTTGGATTTAAAACAAGGAAGTGCCCACCACAGTTTAACGAACTCGAGAGCATGTTGGCTTTAGTAAACAAATTAAAATTTTGAAAAGTATCTAACGATTTTCAGACGAAGTTAAAGAACGATATTATGAGGATAAAAAGGTCCCCGAATCTACTGATATTCGCCGACAAAACGAACAACCTATACGAAATAACACCCGACACACACGAAAAGCTGATGAAAGAAAACATCACCAAAACATACAAGAAGGCACAAAGTCACACTTACAACGACATTAATATAGAAGATAAAAACATTACCTCAAGACTGGGAATCGACGACCGAGTAGAGATTCTTGCAAAGGCCCAGTCATTCATAACCATGAAGGACCACAAAGAAGACTTCCGTACAAAGCCAACCTGCCGCCTTATAAACCCCACAAAAAACGAAATAGGAAAAATTAGTAAGGTCATACTGGACGACATCAATTCGAAATTAAGGAATGTTACAAAAGTAAACCAATGGAAAAATACGGCATCAGCCATCAAGTGGTTCAACAACATCAAATCAAAACAATCATGCACATTCACACAGCTGTACATTAAAGACTTTTACCCCTCTATAACTCCAACGATTCTACAGAACGCCATTTCTTTTGCACGATCCTATACTAACATTGATGACGAAAGCATCCAAATTATAATAAACAACTGTCGAAAATCTCTTCTATTCAACAACGGGTCACCATGGACAAAACGATCAACTACGGAAAACTTTGACGTAACCTTGGCTAGCTACGACGGAGCAGAAGTCTGCGAACTTGTCGGCATTTTTATACTGTCCAAACTAGGTGAAAAAATTCGGAAGGAAGACAGTGGGTTGTACAGAGACGATGGCTTAATCATTTTCCGAGATACAAAACAAGAAAAGATATTATAAAAATTTTCAAGGACATAGGATTCAAAATTGATATAAAGACGAACCTAAAACAAGTAGACTTCCTCGACATCACCTTCGATCTTACAACGTCCACATACAGCCCATACAAGAAAGATAATGACCAACTCCTCTACATTAACACTTCTTCAAACCACCCACCAACTAGTATTAAAGAAATCCCAAAATCCATCAGCAAGAGACTATCTGAAAACTACTTCAATGAAGAAATATTCAACGACGCCAAACCCGACTACGAAGCTGCCCTCAAAAATAGTGGACATCCAACATGCCTATCATTTACACCACGCCAAGCACACACCCGCACAAGAAAACGAAACATCATCTGGTTCAACCCTCCTTTTAACAAAACCGTCCAAACAAACATTGGAAAAGCCTTCCTAAGTCTCATCCACAAACATTCCCCCGCGTCCAGCAAACTCCACAAGATATTTAACAGGAGCACCTTAAAATTAAGCTATAGTTGCACAGAAAATATGTCACAAATCATCAAAAAGCACAATAACAACATCATCAGCCCCAAAACAATAACAACAAACCAATCCTGTAACTGCAGAGCAAAAAATCAATGCCCTCTTCCAGGAAAATGCACTACACCAAACGTCATCTACAAGGGAACAGTATCATTGACACCACCCACAGGAACACCAACACCACCTAACATCGAAAAGGCATACATAGGATTAATCGAAAGGCTATGGAAACACAGATATTCTCAACATAAATTATCATTTAACCACAGAAAATACAATCACAGCACAACACTATCCAGTTTCGTATGGGATACGAAGGAAAAAACCGGAAAAGCACCCAAAATATCTTGGTCTATCCTAAAATCAGCCCCCCATTACAATAACAGCACAAAAAGATGCCTCCTTTGTCTTAATGAAAAAATGTCCATTATAACATACACCATCAAAAAACAACTTCTCAACAAAAGATCAGAACTTATTTCAAAATGCCGACATGAAAACAAATTCCTCCTCCGCAACTTCATGCCTAATAACTAACCACATGGGACCTCCTTTCCTGACCAAACAGCCGAACACCTATCTACCCAATTTGAAAATAAATCACTCTTTAGTCTTAAACCGTATCCACATGGGACTTCCTTTCTTTCTTCCTTTCCAAAAACATTAACCTTGTAATACGTTATCACCTGTAAATTTTTTATTATTTTTGATGAGCCGCCTACTTTGTTTATGAAAAGCATGTACAGTATTTGTAGCATTATTGCCTGATGATCGAAATATCGTGAAACTATTAGTTGCAATCACAGTTCTTATTTTTCGTGTTTTCTCTTATTTTATCTATCTATCTAACTATCTATCTATCTATCTATATACATATATATAGATATATATTTATATATATATATATTTATATATATATATATATATATATATATATATAAATCCACATCAGACACTGTTTTAAGTTTCCACCACTTTATCACTGCAGCGCTGACCGATCTGAATATTTTCCCAGAATTATTGAACTTTCTCCTTTGTTTTATCAGAGATTTTTACACAGCTCTGGCGTGCACTATGACAAGAAGTTTATCAAAAAATATTCATTTCTTTAGTTGGTGTGTCTAGCTTAGTATGTGGTAACCCGAATACCTTAAATACCTTTTTGTTTTACAAAACAGTGGGGTTTGTAAAAGTTACACGGGACTCGGGGTAGGAAAAATAACAGGTATAGGAAAACCAATTGGTTTAATGCCCCTTAAGCAGAAATGTTTAAGCTAACATTAGGAACCTTTTTCTTCAATTCATTGAACAGCATTTCCACAAGGATAATAGTGTACAGAGGATTTTTAATGAGCTCACTTCCAAAGTCGGTTATTGCTGTATGAATACCATTTATTTCATTTTTAGGTGTCACAAATGAAAATTCCCAAGACCCAATGTTACACTGCACAACAGGGAATGTGATTGCTGTTAAACCGAGAACTGTCCGTTGGAAGGTAAATGCCTTAATTTCAATATTGTTTACAAAGCCGTGGTATTGTTTGATGGTGCAGTATAATACTTATTTTAGCATGACGGAACGTAAATTTAAAACACTTTATGGAAACAACAAACAACAAGTGTTACACCCAAAGCACAGCTTTATCGAAATATGTTTGCGACTTAAGAGGAAGCGGAGACCAAAACGCCTTGTACACGTAAGAAACTTTCCAATTTACTGTCAAAGTTTTAATAGCAGTTTCGTAATCTATATCTTTAAATATTACAGCATGTACAATAACTGAACAAATCCCAAGTACATATTGCAATGAAAAGAACCAATTTACAGTACCGCAGTTGACGCCTTTCTAAATTCGAACATTTATACGTTCGAAATAGACTTCTTGATATTTTAAATCTCATTATACTTTGTGTTAATAAATTTATTGTTCTAGACGAATTTTTATCAAAATCATTATCCGATAATTATCTGTTAAAAGAAGCTTTGAAGGTTTGAAGATGTAAGTACGGGAAAAATGTCTTCAACTCCAAAAGTATCCATTGCTGCTCGAAGAATATCCGTCAAAGAATAGTTCAAGGCGTACCCATGAAAAAGAGATTTCTTTGTACGATTGAAAAATCGAAGTTTTATAGGAAAAACTAAAGCGTAATAGTAAATCTGTAGACCTATGGAAGGTATGGTTTGAACTGTAAAAGAAACAAAGAAGTAAGCACTTAACAGTGACAGCGAAAAGTGTTTTTCAACAAGACTTTTAACATTTTCCGCAAACGTTAGAATTAACCGAATGAAACATGCTCATCAGTAAATAGTTGGGTGAAGTAAATGACGTAAGGTAACAGATACATACCAAGTGATCCCATGGGCAAAGTAGATTTACCCCTGACCCTAAAGACTGAAGTTATGATATTCTATGTTATTTTGATCTACCAAAATCAAAGGAAGCAACAATTGTCAGATTTGGCATGACAGGTAGCTAGAAAATGCTCTTCACTTCTATATTAACTGCTAGTGTTCGAAATCAGGATGCTCATTACAAAGCTATTCAATTTTCGTCGACATTTCAACAACCTAAAACACATTAAAAGGGAAAAAAATTGGCAAAAACAAGAAAGGGGACGAACAGACAAAACATCTCATGATTGGAAAGGATGCGTACAATTTGCCATATTAAAGACCTGGGTCCTACCTCTATCAAATTAACACTGATTCTCATCAATGCAGTTCGGTCTGACAAAGACCACAAAATTATTAACATTTTTGACAAATAAAACACAAAATTAATGGGGATGCAAATTGCTGCCTGATAAAAATTGGGTCCGAGAAAGTGATTATCCTAAATAAAAGCGACCGCTTACGTCGTAGCTTGGTAGTCTGTAAATTTCTTTCCAAAATTTGAGAGCTTTTTACTAAGCTTTAAAAAACTCTAGAAAATTATTAAATATTAATGAAGACCTGAGAAAATTCAAGAATATTTTACACAGTAATGCTAAAATATTCCTCATTCTATTAAACATGTCCAGACGCTCTCCTGTAAATTCAGAAAATTCTGCAATGGATTGTATACATTTATATGTACATATATATACATACATATATATACATATATATAGGTATATCTACATGTATATATACATATATACATATATATACATGTATACATATATACATATATACATATATACATATATACATATATACATATATACATATATACACATATACATATATGCACGTATACATATATACACATATACATATATACATATATACACATATACACATATACACATATACACATATACACATATACATATATACACATATACATATATACATATATACATATATACATATATACATATATACATATATACATATATACATATATACATATATACATATATACATATATACATATATACATATATACATATATACATATATATACATATATACATATATACATATATACATATATACATATATACATATATACATATATACATATATACATATATATACATATATACATATATAGATTCATTCTCATAGGACTGATAGACCTGGGTAAATTACTTCGCCCTTGTCCATGATCTTGTATAGATTGTTTATTTTTACTCACGATTTTCTGATTCATGCTCAGGAGAACCTTCCCTTTAAGTTTGTTTTTTCGACTTTGTACCTGAGCATTAACGTAAAGTTTACTTAAAGTTTACTTTACGTTACTTTCTTTCTTTTCCTTCGGTCTTCTTCCAACTTTAAGTTGGCTCGGCGGTTCGGCATTTCTTCTCTCACACGTTCCTATTGCTTCCATCGTCCTCTTCAGCGCCAATTGTTTCCATGTCAACCTGCATTCTGTCTCTCCATCTCAACTTCTGGCACCCTCTTGATGGTACACTTACGTCACAAGTTACTGCCACTCTACAAGTCAAGGTAATTGTTTCAAATCTTCGAAATTTAACTTGAAACATTCTACATATACATTTCCACATATATTTTATATACTTGATTTATTCTTATTTTCTAAAGTTCAAAACTATTTATATATAGTTAATAAAAGTACTCTAATTAAGCCACCCCAAGACGAGGTGCATCGTCTTGGAGCATTTGTCCAAGATTTTTATTCTTCTTTTTTTTACCGAATAAAAATTGTTGCTTCAAAGAGTGCCTGTACTTATAGTATATCGAGCATTGAAAAACATTTAAAAACACAAGAACAATCTTTGAACAGCCTTTTGGAAGTCTTTGTTTCAACAAACCTATTTGTTAAAGTCATCCGAGATAAACAGCTGTACGACTGAGCAAAAACAGAAATTTGTTTTGAAAATAAACAATAATATATTGCTTCGCGGTTAGCATGTTGATTTATTTGCTTCAATGGGGAGGGAGAATTGAGCAAATCATTGCCTTGCTAGAAGCACTGTCCATTTATGCTGCTTTTCGCTTTTTCTTTTCTTTCATCCTCCCTCACCCCCCGCTCTCCACTAGACACACACACACACACACACACACTTTCCTATATTGCATAAATATGGAGGTATAATAAACAACGAGTATGCATGCATATATATATACATATATATATATACATATATATATACATATACATATAGTATTAGGAGTAAACTCCAAACAGCCAGATGTTAAGGCTTCTATTTTGACAAAATAATAACATAAAAAAACCAAAAAACAAAAAGAAACAACTTATACATCACAAAAAAATTTTACACGACTCGAGACGCAATACATAAACAAAGCCATAGAAGAAGTGCTTCAGAAATTTAGATAAGAGACAGACATAAGATAGACGATGTTGTTAACAGAGGTCCCAGGCTTGTGACCGGCAGTGGCTGCTTTCCACATGTGTTACGGGTACCCAACACTCAGCATACCCTCTGCTACAAAGATCTAAAAAAACATGGTGAAAGAGAGAGAGAGAGAGAGAGAGAGAGAGAGAGAGAGAGAGAGAGAGAGAGAGATTACGGAAGGAAAAGATGGAAAGATGGAAAGTGGTCATTTGCCATCAGCTCCATACAGTTAAGTACAGGCTATCAGCGATATATATATATATATATATATATATATATATATATGTATACATTTAAGCAACATAGGTACGAATATCTTTACTACGCTCTGAAGACTAAAATTTATTCATAGTAGACTTTCAATTCTAGTATTTTGAAGTCTTTCCAATGAAAGAGGTAAAACAAACAATGTATGTACAGTATGCACCAATAATACAAATAGCTTTCTGCCACTTGTTAAATATTACAATATCTTAAAAAGAAAAATCCATTTCTGTTTACCAAAGAACTTATTTGTGTACCTTGTATTAAAATTTAATATGATTCACATTCTATCATCAATTTTGTTTGGTAAACAGGGCTTTTATCACTGTCAAGAGACATAAAAAAACCGCACTTGTTGAAAAATAAGTAATTTGTCTAGTAATAATTCAGGATGTATACATAAAAGAAAACCAGATTGAAAAAACAACACTCGGATTTTATCGTTTTTCTGTCAAATAAAGATTGAGATATTGGATTTTATTGATTTTACTTAAAGCAAAATTGCAGAGCAACAGCCAAAGTTATTTAAATGGGTTCCAATAACTCCATCATTTTTGCAATGCTCAGTTATAACTTTCAAACACTTAAGAGAAATACAGAAATAAAAATAATATACGCATAACTGTTGAGGCATCATGGGCTAGCTTTTTAATTATGAACTTTACCAATAATTGTATGATGAAAGTATGGTAGCAAAAAGGGTCTAGGTAAGAAGAAAGAGTGCCAGTAGCTTATGTGGTAGGAGATATGACTATGATAGTCAGAGATACTGATTCGAGGAGCCATGGCTTAATGGTTAGTGCAGATACACCGTAACCAAGAGATTCCTGGGCGATTCCCGAAACGGGTGAAAAGATTTGAGCCATTGGTTGGCGCGAGGAAGGGTATCCGGCCAAGAAATTCTAAGTACCAGTTTTTGGGGATAAATGACCTTAAAACCAACACAACAACAACAAAAACAAAACTCATAGACACTGATTCTAGTACGATTTGAAGCAGATATTTTTTCACTCTTTTACAATTACAAATTTTCTCCATCAACTTGCCTGTCTTCCATATATGATGGGACAGTTGATCTGGCCTTGGGAGGGAAGCCATTCTGTGGAAGGCTTGGCTTATTTGTCTAATTGGGAAGATATGTCCAACGATAGAAATCTGCGGAAAGAATAATCCACGTGAGGCGAACATATAGATAACTAACATAAAGTAATTGTCCTGCTGGCTCCCTTCACTCACCAGCGGGCTTATACTTTGGCGCAATTTGTCAATAGGCGATTTTCCGACGCACACAAATCTATGTTGTATCCCATACCAGATTCCCATAGAGGGTGCGTACAAACTCAGCGGCACTTTGTGTCATTTGGCCTCATTTCTTAAGATATTTTGATGAAATTTGGCATACTATTATAAATTTCAAAATGATTAATATTATATTGGGATATTTTGTGATTTAGGCTTGAATTAATGAGTAATTATGTTCCTCGTATGTAGCAAAAGTACAAAATTTGACTAATAAAGTAAACTTTTACCATTAATACCGGTAACAGCATATAGCTTAGTGTGGTGAAAGGTAGGCATGCGAGTGTGCCAGCAGGTCCCTACCCTCCTGCTAATTTCGCACAAATGTCAAGGGAAAAATATTAGCAGGGGGGTCATCTATTTCTAGTTGTCAGGTACAAATTAGGCTATAACATATATATAGACAGGAGGATTGCCCCTTACGTTCTTTCGTTAACATAAATGTGCTGTGAAGTAACATCATTAAAAATAGAGAAACTTGCGTCAAAGCTGGGAAATCTATTAAACATTATAAAGGTTTTTCATACTGTCTTGGCAGTGGAATACTGGCCATCTTCCAATTTCATTATACAAAACAAAAAGATCAGTTCTGATTACATCAATTTCTTGTAAGAATGTCAAGTGAGATTTTGAAAAAATAAACCGAGACGAGAACTCTTCCTTAAAATATAAAGAAGAATGGACAATGAAGCGTTAATTAGTGAGGGTAGAGAATTTATAGGTTTTGAGAAATAAGGAACACAGCACTTTGTGTCTGTATGATAAAAATCCTAAGGGTAAGCCCCTTCTGCGTATTTTTACCATAATATGTGTCACTGTCATTTAAATGTTTTATGTAAGTTTTCTTTAACTTTTCCCTGATTTCTCTTTTATTTAAATGACATTTAACATTACTTATACTTGGCACTACTCAATTTAAGTTTGCAATAAGATGTAGGCTTGTATTATTACATTTGCCTTTGTTTCTCTAGTACCATGAGTGTATCTAACCATAAATACCAAATCTCCTCTAATCCTAGGCAATGCTGAGTTCATTTGCCTGCACAAGAAAAACATGGGGAAAATCTGTAATACCTCTGGGATCAGTGGTGGTAAAAAATGCCAGGTATCTTTCTAAAGTAACCTGTTACTTTTATTGTTATTATTATTATTAAATTAATGTTTACNTCCTTAAAATATAAAGAAGAATGGAAAATGAAGCGTTAATTAGTGAGGGTAGAGAATTTATAGGTTTTGAGAAATAAGGAACACAGCACTTTGTGTCTGTATGATAAAAATCCTAAGGGTAAGCCCCTTCTGCGTATTTTTACCATAATATGTGTCACTGTCATTTAAATGTTTTATGTAAGTTTTCTTTAACTTTTCCCTGATTTCTCTTTTATTTAAATGACATTTAACATTACTTATACTTGGCACTACTCAATTTAAGTTTGCAATAAGATGTAGGCTTGTATTATTACATTTGCCTTTGTTTCTCTAGTACCATGAGTGTACAGGATACAATACATATATGCAAAATATAATATCAATCATGCAAAATATAAATGCAAAATATAATATCAATCACGGTACACGAAATAACAATCTTTCCTTGAGACTACCAAAAATGAGGACAGTATTTTTTTAATTTACAATGAGCTACCAATGGATGTGAGAAAGATCAAAAATTTTAATTCTTTAAGCTACCAGTTAAACAATTTTATAGTTTTTATTTTTAAATCGTTTAAATTTCTATTAAAGTAGTTTTTATCTTAATTTTACAGGACGCACGTTGATAACAGCATATCTTTTTGTTGAAGTGTTTTATCCTGTATAAAGATTAATTAAAAATAAATAAATAAATATACATATAAGCACATCAGTATTTTACATATACTGTAAAAACTACTGTCAATGTGGTCCTGTTTTGACATATTAGTAAACAAAATGGAAAAAGGAAAATCATAATGAGAATAGGAAGCTAAAAAACTGCTTTAAGGCTGATCTAAGACTATTAGCACGTAGTAAGATACTGAAAATGCTGAAAAACGAGCCTAAATTGAATAGCGGAAATTCAGAGGAACTAATCGTTAAAATCTAAAAGCGTAAACAATCAAAGAAGTCTTTTGAGGAAGAAAGTAAAGCAGTCATTGAGGAAGCTCAGCAGGAGTGAGCACCAAAATTTGAACAAGAAAGACATATTTCTAAGGATCAGAACAAGTCTGAAACTTAACTTAAAGATGAAACTTTATGTAAGTGCTCTCTAATGTACTTAACTGCCAAAACTATAATAAGCCAAATGAATCTCAAAATTAAAAAAAAGGAAAGGCAAACACGTAAACAGGCCACCCAAGTGGAAAGCCAAACTTCAAAAAGAAATTGATTATTTGTGGACAGAGGTATCAATAATAAATGAAATTGCCGGAGAATCTGTAGTAAAAACTAAAAAACCCAGACGCAATAATCATAAATATAACATTTATGACCAAAACTCTTCCAAACACAAAAGAAGCCTTGAAATTTAGGATTAAGGTAAAAGAGCAGGAACTCAATAGATTTGATAAGCGAAACCGCTTCTATCGTCAGAATAAGATCGCCAAAAATTCTACGGAGAAAAAGGAAAGCGAAAAATTGAGGCTGGTAACCCTGCAGAAGAAAACAAAATGGAAAATATTTGAAAAAAATCTGGAGTGAAGAAAATAAATTTAATGTACAGGGTAGAAAGAGTACAAGCGCAAGTGGTATAGATATTGAGGAGTAAAAGTTGGAAAAGATTGTAATTAAAGAACTGAAAGGTGCGCTAGAAAAGTCCCATAAGTGGAAGCTACCTGGGGTAGATAGAATCCCAAACGTTTGGCTGAATTCTCTAACCAGCACGCACCAATAACGTACATCTTGCTTTGAAAGCAGCATCGAAAATCCCAAGGAAATAGCACACTGACGTATTCAAGACACGACCTACCTTCTCCGGAAATCCCAAAAAACTGAACACTCTTAAAACTAAAAGCCAATCACATGCCTTACAACGGCATACAAAATTATGATCTGTATCATAATCAACCCAATGTATGCTCTTCTGGAAGAAAACTTTATGCTTCCACAAAAACCACAAGACTATCAGTGGAATTCGTATGACTGCGACGACCAGTTTTTGATTAACATAACGATACTCCAAAATTGTCAGGGTAGGTTAAACAATTTTAGTACCACCTGGATTTATTATAGAAAGGAATTTAACAGTGTCACAAACGACTGAGTCCTAAAGGCTACCAAAATTTATAAAATCTCTCCAGTTATCTCCAATTTTCTGAAAAATAGCATGTCTAAATGATAAACTATAGTTTTCCTCTTACACGATAATGGTGTTAAAAAGATTGAAATCCTGCGAGCCACTTTTCAAGGAGTCAGACTCTTTATTTCCTTTACTTTTCTGTATGGCTTTAATGCCCCGATGTAATGAGTTGAACTTACGGGAACAACATTTATGACCGCACCATTAATAATCTTTTTTACATGGATGGCTTGAAATTATTTGTCAAGAGTGGCGAAAAACTAAAAAGCATCCTCGCCACAGTAAAGAAGTGCAGCAACGATCAAGCAGTGGACTTTGGGCTAGATAAACAATGTCAGAAAGCAACATTTCGTCAAAGTAAACTGAAAAGAACAAGGTCAATAGTCCTGGACAAAGACACTGGAATTGAAGTCTTGGATCCTGAAGAGACCTACAGATATATTGCTGTAAGCAAAAGTGATGGAATAAATCACGTAACCATGACAGAAAAAGTCAGAAAAAATAAATGTATTCGTCTAGCATTAAAAGCTACATATTGGTCAATATATCTTCAACATTCAAGATTAATACGTATCTGAACTAGAATGAAACAAAACTAGAGAGTTGTTAAAATCACACAAAATGCATCACCCTAAGGCGGACGCTGAGAGCCCTATCTGCCAAAAAACTATGGGGGCAAAGAATTTATAAGATCTTAACTCTTGGAATAGATAAGTACATCCAAAGTAGAAAGGATGATCCAATTAGTAGGCCAGCTACGATTGAAACAGAAAACTGCATTCCATACAGAAAGAATAAAAAATTCAGCGAAGAATTTCACTACCAAGATCGCGAAATAAAGAGAGAAATACTACCTACAAAATAAGCCAAGAAAGTGAAGGTATCTGGTAAAACCCTTGGACTCAAGCAACTCGAGAAAAAATGCAGGCAGAAGCCTTAGCACGGAACGCACAGGCTCCGAAGCCAAGCAGCTGCTGTAAATCAAATTACAACCCATCAGTGGTTGAGGAACTCTTGATTTGAGGCGGAGACGGAAGGCTTCATACCAGCAGCACGAAATCAATCATTATTGACCGGAAAATACCAGACCATTTTTGTTGGTTTTAAAGTCCTTTCCCCCAGTAACTGGGGCTTAAAAGGTGCTCTTTTTAGAGGGTCTTTGTTTTGGGAGCGAGAAATGTCTTGGCCGGATGCCCTTCCTGATCCAACGGCTTTTTCTTGAGTAAAGTTCTAAATTCTCCTCTCCAGTTCGGGGAATCGAACCCAGAACCTCTCGGCTAGGTCCTCAAGGAAACTACTTGGCTAATATACTCCATAAATAGTGCAAATGTAGCTTATGTGACAAATCCACCGAAACCATAGAAAATCTTGTATCTGGATGCTCACTAATGTGACCACGCGAGTACAAAAACAACCCAGTTGTAAAAGGTAAGCACGTCACCTTACTACGGGATTTCTCAGTGCATACCAACAGCACTATTCAGGTGAGCAGACCAGATTTAATAGTAAAGGATATCAAAAACCAAACATGCCTCAGAATTGACCTGAGTGTCCCGACAGACCAAAACGTCGCTGTCAAACAGTACGAGACATTAAGCAAATACAAAGATCTAGAAATGAAAATAGAAAAGATGTGGAATTTCAAAACAACAACCGTTCCAGTCATAGTAGGATCTCTGGGAATGAAAAAAAAAGGGTCTGAGAAATTTATTGAAAAAATCCGAGGAAATTTACTATTGCAATAAGTCCCAAAAATAATAAGCACGTGCACTGCCCACCTTCTTAAGAAATTCTCTCCATGTAAATTGAATTTTCTTTCATTGTAATACCTACCTATTTTTTTACAAAGTTTTATATTTTTACCTATATCAATTATCTTTTTATACACCAGACCCTGGCCATAAATAAATATTCACTATCTAGTATGAAAGGTGGGTAGTGCATATCTGTGGTTACAAAATTACATAATAATAATAATAATAATAATAATAATAATAATAATAATATTAGGCGAAGCTCACATGGGACTTTGAATTCAACCTCAGAAAAAAAGCTAAAGGAAGAAGAATATGCTTTAATAATATTGGAGAAAGAGGAGAAGAAAAAGACCTGCATCTGTGACATCTCTTGCTACAGCAGCAGAACTGAAAAGTAACAATTTAAAAAAACTAAGGAGGTAATAACGGTTGGCATTCGAAAGATAACTTGGTTTTGAAAATGGAATTGTACTAATAGTGATTGATGCCCTCAGTGGAAACGTTTGGATATCATAAGTAGATTGTCTAATGACACAGTTAGTTCACTGACATGGCTTGAAGTGTAGATTCAAGCGGACAGCTTTGGTACCTTTAGTAGCTGGCAGCACAAGATCGGACGGTCCAGCAGCCCGTCATGCCAATGCGGAGATACCAACCAAACTGCAAAGCACATAATCAATGATTGTGCCACCATCAAACCACCTGGTGGCGCCAGAGCGCTGAGAGAGTAGCCACTGAGTGATGAGCTACAGCAATGGCTGCAGATGATAGAATGGTAGAGAAGTCGTATGAAAGAAGAAGAAGAAGAAGAAGAAGTGGAAGCGTGAATATGGGTTGAACGAAATTTGAGCAATATTGAACGGAAATTCTCCTACGAAACGGATAATGGCTGAAATACAAAGACCAATATTAATGGATAGTGAGACCATATTTTGTAAAGTGATGTCAGGAGTTGTCCAAACCATTGACCCTTAAATCTGTAACTATCGCTATTTTATAACTAACAGGTATTGATATTTATCAAAATTTGCTAGAATTATTCAGAGGATTTTCACTGAAACAGTAATACTAATAATAATACAGTATTAATAATAGTATTACAACCGATGTGATGTTCCAAATAGTTAATGACTATGCTAAAAATAAGGAAAGATACAGAATAAGTAAATAAGTAAAATATACAGGAAAAATGTAAATATCTTGGAACAAAAACGAAAAATCACATTAAAGCTGAGAAAACCCAGCTGAAACCAAAAAATAAACAGACGCTGAGCCTGAGTACAATTGAAAAATCAAATTCATCCATGGGCAATGCTAGTTCAATCCAATAAAAATAACTATATAAACTCAACAAAAATCAATGGCTACGTAGTACAGGACACAAAGGGGACAAAGAAAGATCCTATCTTGCTGGTCAATATTTTGTCATTTGTTTTGTTGAGCTGGATGGTTTGCAAAGATGTTACATGGTTAATCTTCCGGTTGGGTTGGTTCAGAGGTGCTAAAAGGGAAAAAGGTTCCTTTGCTGACAGGGAGGAGCCTTGCTTTGTTGGATAATAGGCATATTGACAGTGTATCTGATCTCTTAATTATCAAACAGAAGGTAGAGATGGTTAAAATACAAAAATAATAGTTGTAATACTATATTGTGCAGAAAGTAGGTTACAGCAAACCTGAAAAATGATATGCACAGGTCCCTGAGGTAATAAAAAGGACCAGTACCAATTGCGTCAGGGGAACTTTAAGTGGACTTTGGTACAATTTGACGTTTTTTTTAAAAATCAAGAGAATTTGTATTGTAGGTATTATCGTTCAACGAAACAATAATTGTTCAAAGAGGAGGTAAAGAAACCATGAGGATCTGGGGTAGAACAGCATTTAATAATACTTTTATTACATCTGTAGCACTAGGAAGAGAAGCTAAAAATATTAAGGGTGGAATATGTGGAATGAAAGGTCTTAAATTTGAGTGAACATTTTCAGATTACTTTAGATAGAAAGAGAACTAATCAATCTTTAAAGAATGGCAATTGACATCTAGTTGTATACTCAGATATGTGGTAAATACCAAATCGTACGTTTCACTGCACATAAAAAAAATTCCTAACTTTGAATTTAAATTTAGATTATATTAGATTTTTAGGAGTGAATGGGAAGTTATCGAAATTCCACTGATTAACAAAAATAGAAAAAACTGCAAATATTAAATATAGCTATTAAAGCATGCTTTATTAGTGAATTCAGCAGAAATACAATTTCTGTTTATTAAGCTTAAAAACTAAGATCAGTAAAGATGAAGTTTACTTTTAGATTGTACTTCATATTTAAAATAAAAAATAATTGATTTTTAGGTACTAGAGGAAAATAAACTTTCTGTAGTAAGGGTGTGGCTGAGTGGTCTCCAATTACTAATATCATGAATGTGATTCTGCATTCGTTGCAGAGGTTTTCCTGCGGCCTCTTTCACTTGACCAATACAGCGCATTTCTTCTCTGTCTCTACTTTTAACTCCAGGGCTTGACATTATTCTTCGTTTCATTTCTTTTGAATGTTTTACGATGACTAAAATATACGTTTATTTATAAAAAATGATATAAGAGAACACAAAAATGAACATTACCTCTTACAAGAGAAGATATAAAGTTTGTATATAACTAATGGTGTAAGAGAACACAAATAATGAACATTACCCCTAAGAAGAGAAGGTATGATTTATATCATTATGTATCATAAATGTTGAGAGAGAAAGAGAGAGGGAGAGAGAGAGGGAGAGGAGAGAGAAAGAAAGAGAGGGAGAGAGAAAGAAGGAGAGAGAGAGAGAGAGGGAGAGAAAGAGAGACACACAGAGACAGAGAGAGGGAGGAGGGAGGGAGAGGAGAGAGAGACAGAGAGACAAAGGGAGAGAGACAGAGAGACACAGACACAGACACAGACACACACATACACACATACACACATACACACACACACACACACACAAAGAGACACACACACAAAGAGAGAGAGAGACACACACACATACACACACACAAAGAGAGACACACACACAAAGAGAGAGAGAGACACACACACATACTCACAAACACACACAGAGCGGATCTCTGTGCAGGGAAAGTCATAGTTCATATTGCAGTTGATTTTTAACAAAATGTTATTGGAGAATACTTTTTCACAGCTTGAGGAAGCCTGTTGTTGAAGCATGTTTTTATTTGTTGTCAGTTCAAAGAGGGTTATTGAACTTGTTATTAAGAGATATTTTTACCTTTTGGTTGCTATTAGCGATGACTATCCTCACAGCTTGGAAATGGATTCAGTCAAAAATTTTACTTCTGGACAGTATGACGTCTGCAGTTTAAAAGTAAATAGAAGCTACTCCTTCAAAGCTTTTACTTGCCTAGATTTCTGCTTTCGTCTGTTTTATAAATGTATCATCCCCATATTTTGATGCTTCTAAATACAGATGTTAGAGGGTTTACGTAAAATTTAATCATGGAATTTTTCTAATCCTATTCTGCAGAAAAACTACTAGCATATATTATTGAAAATTGGAATCTGTTATGAAGTATCTAAAATATCATACCTTGTCTCTTTGAAAATGTATCTACATAGTTGTTATCTGATTCTATCTATACCTATTTTTTATTGATTTCTTATTGACATATCTACCCTTTTGTATGTTACTGTTGAAATTAGTATTTCACTATTGACTGATTTCACAGTTTGAGTGTAACATTTATAAAGTATATGAACTTAAGAAAATAAGAAAGAAATTGTTTCCAAGCTATACCACACCTATATTTGAAGTTACACAAAGAAGAGTCAGAACAGTTAAAAAGTAGAATGTACCTTCTTGATGACAACGCCCCTGTGCCAACGTTTAGGGGCTGGGCAGATAATCCACTCCCGGTTTGGAGGTAAGTTTAAATCACATTGTCGACTCGTCCTTTGGTAATACTTTTCTTTATAGCCCTTCGCTGAATTGTTCTCTTTCCTTGTTGGATACAACTATTTCCTTTGCGTAATGAATATTAATAAAAAAATTAGCCTAACAAATGGTTTACAGTAGTTGTGTTTTTCCCTTACTTTTATTGTGAATGAAAGTGAAACAGCGGGTTGAATTGCGCATTTGGAAATCAGGTTATGACACTCACTTGAAAACAAAAATCTGAATAGATAGCACTAGTTTTCCAATGCGATTTTGAATGGCTTCTTGAGTTCCTTTCAGATGCAATGTAGGAAACGCCTCGACGTCTTAGTGACAGTAAATACATGAGAGTTTTGTTTTGAAAGAATAGTACATCCGTCAAAATTGATAAGAGTAATTACCAGATTTCATTTGCTCACATTTTTGTTATTAAAATCTTGAAGAGGAAAGTTCAAATCTGATGTGGTCAAGTAACTCAGATCACCGGCTTATCATCCTTTATGTCTAAAAGGAGTTATCTGTGAATGCAATAAACAATTGCTCTTGTCTCGAGTGAAATTACTGCTTCACGCATGCAAGACCATTATCTTCAATTGAAGAAAAAAAGCAAGGATTATATTGTAGGATACTAATATTGATGAAATGGTTACGAAAAAAGCTGGTTGGTTTCTACTTTTAAGTTTTATACATATAATCGTCTTTTCTGGTTGTATGGAAGCCCGTTCTGATTCAGCAGCCACAACAGAAAAGGTAAATGTCTAAGTGCCTTTTTATATACTTCATTGCAAGTCGCTTCTTATTGATACTATAGCTGTTTTTCATGAGTTTGTGATTAAGACGTCTGACGTTTAAATTGAGTTTTGTAGAAAATGCGAACTGCAGCTAAAAGCAAAAAAAATACACAGTTTTTCAACATTATATATTTTAGCTTCTAAACCTTCAGACATGTAGTAGTAACAAAAATAGAAAAACAACAACTATCCTTGCGATATAATATAACGATTATCCCTGTGCTTCTTTAAACTATTTGCTACGTTTCTAGTCCAGATTTGACCTAAGAAAAGAGATAGAATAATTTATTTTCAAAATCAATGCGAAAAATGCAAAATAAATACAGATCTTACTAATTACTTTTAATAACTGCCCCCTTAAATTTGACAATCCATATCGCTTTCTTGATTCAAAACGCTTTTCAGTTATAAAAATACTTTGATTTCGTAATCGTAATGGTATAAGGTATATACATTGAAAGGAGATAAAGCTAGTATCTTAAATATTTGACTTTCAAAATCATGCGGAAAAAACTCCGTTCAGTACAATTTAGCAAAATTATAAGTAAGATGCATAACTGTTGTGCCTTGCTTGATACGTTATTTATCAAACGACTACTCGTGTAATTAGAGCCCTTCAATAAAGAAGTAGTTGGTGTAGCTGTGATTTCATATATCTGATGTTTCTCTTTGGTATTCGACTTTTGATTGATATTTTTTTTAGGATTTCATCACTTTTACTTTTTTTGATCTCTGTTGTTTCCTGTTAGATGTTTAAAAACATAAAGATATGAAGTGAAGGGAACTGGAAGTTAGATACCTGGATAGTTTAAGGCAATTTTTACCCAGCTGAACTTTGTAATACAATATAAAACCGATCCGATCCATTCATTTACCTTTTAGCCTAATTGCTACCCAAAATAATGGCTAAGACTTTGTGATATCTAGAGCAATTTTCCTTTTTAACTTTTAACTCCGTTTGTTTCAGGAGTTATAATTTACACCACTTAATGATACGCACTTTTCACTGTTAGAAGGTACACCTTTTTCAATGTGTAAAACTATATTTATCTGAAGAAGCTATTACAGCTAGACTTTGTTTAGAATATAGGACATGACTTAAATTTTCAGAGGATTTTACCTTATACACACTGTCAATGCTATAAGACAGAGGTCTTCCAGATCTTTCAGGGGGTAACATTGAAAGAAATTTTAAAAAAATCACATTTTTGTAAGGTAGGCTGTGCCTATACTACTTTTAGCGTACACATTGAAAAAACTGCAGACAGGGAAGAATGTCATATCAAATGGAAAAAGTATTGAATGTAGAAAATTACCTGAGTATTGACATCTGATTGTAAAGTTTCGACCTGGGCGAATAAAGTCCCTCTTCCAGAATTACCTCACCAGCTCATCCCAAGGTAAGGTGTAACACCTACTAGCCTGTTCGGGACCTTCAAATACCGGGTTGGCGTCCTGTAGGATAAAGTCTATTCTATAGAGACAAGAATCTTTCTAGCCGTTTTGTGGTGCTAATAGCATAACAAAATATCTATCGGTTAGGGGGGGGGGCAGTTATCATGGTAATGTAACCTCCTAGTTGTCGAGCAACAAACGAAAACCCTCTTTCTCAAATCTCAGAATATCGAATTGATAATTCATTTGAAAACAAAATTTCAAGACGGGGAGATTCAAGATAGCAAATAAACCTTCCTATGAGTGGACGGTACTCTAAGGCCCCCAGAAGTACATGCGCTTATATATATATATATATATATATATATATATATATATATGTATATATATATGTATATATATATATGTATATGTATATATATATATATGTATATGTATATATATATATATGTATATGTATATATATATATATGTATATATATGTACATTTATAAACAGATATTCTTATACAAGAGAGTGATCAATATTTCTAAAAATAGAACTGAAGTAGAAATGGTTTAAACTAGAAAAATGACTATATTATTTGTGCAACTAAAGGGTTCCGGCATTTTACGATCAGTATCAAGTGTTCCTTGTTTTATTTACACAAAAACTATAGTTATTTCCCACGTTACTACTATTTCCTCTTGAGAACATTGAACAAACCTTAACTTGTGTAAATATATATTTACATGTATATATGTGTATCTATATGTATATATATGTATATATATGTATATATGTATATATATGTATATGTGTATATGATCAGACTTTACAGTACTCAGCGTTTCATGACTTTCACAAGATTGTATACAGCTGAAGATTGTGAAAGACATGAAACTGTGACAACTGTAAAGTTAAAGTTTTTCTTATTCATATATCTGCTGATATGATAGCTCCTACGTTTTAATGTGGTAGAG
>RDPX01000185.1:377259-408938 GCA_003991215.1 Morbakka virulenta | reverse complement strand
TGTTGTTCTATCTTTTCACATTCTACATTGAGCCATTCCTCTTTCGCTTCTCTACATTTTATTCTGATTTGATGGTCGAGTGTTCTATATTCCGCACTTCTTCTGTCTGTTGTTTGTTGTCTTTCTTCCATTAGTTCCAAGATCTCTGACGTCATCCATTTCTTTTTAGTTTGTTTTTCTTTCTCCGGTAAGACCTTCTTTGCTGCTGAGACTACCGATTCTTTGAATTTTTTCCAGCAGGAATTAAGCTCACCTTCATCTTCAAGGTTTTCAAAACGATTTTTGACTTCTATGTTAAATTCTTTTCTTGTTTCTGGATCTTCTATCAATTTCTTATACTGCAGTTTTGGTTCTGTCTTCTTTTTCTTTAGTTGTTTTAGTTTCAATTACTCTTACTACTATTACAATAACTGCTACTATTACTACTACAACTACTACTACTATTTCAACTACTAGTACTGTTACTACCATTACTATTAATAGTACCACTACATGTACTACAACTGCTAGTAAAACTACTATTAATATTAATTCTATTAATATTACTACTAATATAACAACTACAATTAGAAATACAACTATTACTACTAAAACTCATACTACTATTACTCTTACTTATACTACAACTATTGCTACTACTAGTAGTTTTGCTACGGTGACTTTTATTACTATAATAACTATTATTACTATTACTATTATAACTACTACAACTGTGGCTATTACTACTGTTACTTTTACTACTATTACTAGCACTAGTATTCTCTTATTACTACTGCTGCTATTACTACTATTACTTTTACTACTAATATTACAAATACTACTACCATTACCACTATTACTATTACTGCTATTATTGTTACTCCTATTACTGTTATTAATACTTCTACTACTACTACTACTACTACTATTAAGTACTGTTACTATAACCACTACTACCAATTCTTTTATCACTATTGCTATGACTACTAGTATTATTACTACCAGTTTATCTACTATTTCTATTACTACTACTTTTACTATTATAACTATTGCTAAACTTGCTACTACTACATTACTACTACTACTAATATTGCTAGTATCAAAATTCTTACTCCTCCTACTGCTACTACTACTACTACTACTACTACTGCTCTTACTAATGCTACTACTATTGTTATTACTATTACTATTAGTATTGTTACTATTACTACTATTACTATTAGTAGTAGTAGTACTACTACTACTACTACTACTACTAGTATTACTATTAATACTATTAATAATAATTAATAATTAATACTATTAATAATAATTAATATTAGTATTAGTCATTCTCCTACTATTTCTATTAAAAGCTACTACTACTGTTTCCACTACTAATCTTTCCACTACTACTGGAATTACTAATATTAGTATTACAAATACTACTACTATTACTAACGTTACTACTAATACTAGTACTATTACTATTACTAACGCTACTACTAATACTAGTACTATTACTATTACTGTTATTATTTCTACTATTTTCATTACTAGTACTACTACTGTTACTACTACTAGTAGTATTAGTACTATTGCTATTACTACTGTTAGAATTACTACTAATATTTCTATTACAACAACTACTACTATTTATTGCACTATTGCNATTTCTATTAAAAGCTACTACTACTGTTTCCACTACTAATCTTTCCACTACTACTGGAATTACTAATATTAGTATTACAAATACTACTACTATTACTAACGTTACTACTAATACTAGTACTATTACTATTACTAACGCTACTACTAATACTAGTACTATTACTATTACTGTTATTATTTCTACTATTTTCATTACTAGTACTACTACTGTTACTACTACTAGTAGTATTAGTACTATTGCTATTACTACTGTTAGAATTACTACTAATATTTCTATTACAACAACTACTACTATTTATTGCACTATTGCTACTAGTATTACCAATACTACTGGTGATGCTGCTGTTAGTATTGCTACTTATACTATTACTACCACATTTACCATAACAATTATTACTATTTTTCCTAGTACTACTACAAGTATTACTACTATTAGTATTACTACT
Organism: Morbakka virulenta; assembly: GCA_003991215.1. Classification (NCBI taxonomy): domain Eukaryota; kingdom Metazoa; phylum Cnidaria; class Cubozoa; order Carybdeida; family Carukiidae; genus Morbakka; species Morbakka virulenta. The sequence goes on along the minus strand of RDPX01000185.1, from coordinate 406,863 downwards.
CTTACAATTACTACTACTATTACTAATCATAGTAATATTACCAGTATTATTGCTATAACTACCATTAGTATTACTGCTATTATTATTATTATTACAGCTACTGTTCCTACTACTACTACTAGTATTACTATTATTACTCTTACTACTTTTATTACTACGATTACTATTACTACTGCTACTACTATTACTATTACTACTACTAGTACTACTAGCATTACTACTATTACTATTACTACTATTACTTTTACTACTCGTACTCTCACTAGTACTAGTATTACCACTAAAACTGGTATTACTAATATTACTGTTACCACTATTACTGTTTCTACTACCATTATTACTAGCAGTAGTACTATTACTACTAATCTTACTACTAATATCACTGGTTATAGTACTCTTATTATTACTACCATTACAATTACTACCACTACTATTATTTCTACTACTGGTATTACTATTACTATAATTAGTATTACTAATACTAGTATTACTCTCACTACTATTGCTACTACTACTTCAATTACTAGTACTAATACTTTTACTACTACTAGTAGTACTACTAACATTTCTACTATTACTATTCCTGCTATTACTATTATTACTATCACTAATACTACTATTACTATCACTATTACTACTAGTACTACTAATACTAGTAGTACTACTACAAGTATTACTACTATTACTTTTAGCACTATTACTACTAGAACAACTACAATTAGTATTATCGCTATGACAACTGAGATTACTATTACAATTATTACTAGTATTACTACTATTACCAGTACTATTATTCTTAATTCTAGTATTACGTCTACTACCAGTACTTCTACTATTAATACCACTACTACCATTACAACAACAACTACTACAACAGCTAGAACTACTACTATTAGTATTACTACTATTACTACTACAACAACAATTATTATTCTTACTACTAGCATTACCACTACTACTAGTATTATTACCATTACTATTACTACTATTATTACTATTAGTACTAGTATTACTTCTACTATTCGATTACTACTATTACTATTAAAACTTTTACTTTTGCTGCTAATATTACCATTCCTACTTGTGCTACTACTACAAGTACTACTTCTAGTATTTCTACTGTTACTGTTACTGCTACTACTACTACTTAATACTACTACTACTACTACTACTATGTCTACTATTACCATTACTACTACTACTACTACTACTGTTACTGCTGCTACTGGTATTACCACTATTACTACTACCATTAATATTACTATTACGACTATTTCTATTACTACTAGTATTACTACTACTGCTGGTACTACTGTTACTACTATTATTACTTCTGGTATTCCTACTACTACTAGTGTTACTGCTATTACTTTTACTGCTATTGCTACTATCACTATTGCTACTAGTATTACTAATCCTACTAATCTTACTACTATTACTATTACTATAACTGCGAGTTCTATTGGTACTACTAATTTTACTGCTAGTATTACTACTACTACTATTATGACTACTATTAAAATTACTACTGTTACTATTACTTTTATTACTTTTACTACTATTACTGTTAACACTACTATTACCATTACTATTACTATTACTAGTAGTATTAGAACTATTATTACTAATAATTGTATTACCACTTTTGCTATTACTGCTATTACTCTCACTACTACTACTACTATTATTATTGGTACTACTGCTATTAATAATATTACTTTTGAAACTTGTGGTACTATTAGTAGTATTGTTATACATATACTATTGCTAATATGATTATTGCCACTAGTATTACTAATAGTTCTACTCTTACTACTATTACTATTAAAATTATTACTACTATTACTGATATTGTTACCATGATAACTATTACTATTACTACTACTACTACTATTATTAATACTTTTACTTTTAGTACTAGTATTACTACTACTACTAGTATTACTATTATTACTATTATTACTATTATTACTATTATTACTATTATTAATATTATTACTATTATTACTATTACTAATATTATTACTACTTTTACTACTACTACTGCTACTACTACTACTACTACTACTACTACTACTACTGCTACTACTACTACGTCTACTAGTATTACTACTGTTGCTATTACTACTAGTATTACTGTTACCACCAGTATTACAACTTTTGCCATGACTACTGTTACTACTACTACTANCTACTACTACTACTACTACTACTGCTACTACTACTACGTCTACTAGTATTACTACTGTTGCTATTACTACTAGTATTACTGTTACCACCAGTATTACAACTTTTGCCATGACTACTGTTACTACTACTACTACTACTACTACTACTACTACTACTACTACTACTACTACTACCAGTAATACTACTGTTACTATTACTTCTATTATTCTATTACAATTACTGATACTACTCTTTCTATTACTACTACTCTTTCTATTACTACTACTACTACTACTACTACTACTACTAGTACTACTACTAGTACTACTAGGATTACTACTATTACTATTACCACTATTACTTTTACTACTCGTACTCTCACTAGTACTAGTATTACCACTAAAACTGGTATTACTAATATTACTATTATTACTAATAATTGTATTACCACTTTTGCCATTACTGCTATTACTCTCACTACTACTACTATTATTATTACTACTACTTCTACTGTTACTACTGTCAGAGTTACTACTATTACTATTGCTACTATTACTACTAAAAGTACTATTACAACAACTACTGTTATTACCACTATTGCTACTATTACTATTACTATTACTATTACTATTACTATTACTATTACTATTACTATTACTACTACTACTACTACTACTACTACTACTACTACTACTGTTACTACTGTTATCTCAGCTATCAATTCTATACCATTACTACCACCACTAATAGCACTAATACAACTACGGCTACTACAACTACTACAACAACAACTACTACTTCTACTACTACTACTACTACTTCTACTGCTACTACTACTTCTACTGCTACCACTACTTCTACTACTAATGCTACAATAGCTACTGCTACAACAACTACTACTTCTACTACTACTAATACTACTGCTACTACTTCTACTGCTACTACCTCTACTACTTCTACTACCTCTGTCACCATTTCTATTAATGCGAATACTATTTGTACTACTATTACAACTATTAATACTAGTACCACTACTTCTACTACTAATAATTTTTAAAAGGGAGAAATATTGAGAACATTCTCTGCGAAAGTTTGAAAAGGAAGAAAAAATGAAAGCTTGACAAATGTGTATCTCTCAGCAATTTACAAAACTCTGTACAGATGATACGGTCTAGATAGTTATTATTATGATAAAAAATAAGGATAATTATGACCTTAAAACATGATATCGTTACTATACAACATTATAACAAAGATGACCAAAAATTACAAAACGTTGATAATGAGGAGTAAGTAAGAGCAACTGTGCACTACAAACTGTTTTCCAATATATTTTCCAATAATGTTTAATACTTCTGCAAAGATGGCATTTATACAGGTGTCGAGAAAGCCATTGCTGAAAAATGGATAGCAGCTTTAGCTTACGTGTATGGTGTTTTTTCCCTGATTGCAATCATGGTTGTTATTTTCGATTACAATGCAACTTCTTATCCAGAACGAGCCATCGTATTTATAACGATTTGCTACTTATTTTATTCAATCGCTTTTGTTACTCGTATCTTACGCGAGACGATCGGTTGTGGCAAAAATTTTGGTAGCCACTATGTGTTACAAGATGGATCAGGTAATATTGGTTGTGCTACCACATTTTTACTTGCGTATTGCATATTATAGAAAAAACAGAAATATTGAAAATTCAATGCAAAATAAAAGATCCCATACTTTTTAATTTTTATTCTTGTTTATAATTCTTCCTTGAAGGTCATACAGCACCATGAAGGCTTAAACATATTTTATTCCATTTTAAGCTACTCAGAAGACACCCAGAAAGAAAGGTCTTATATTGTGTTTATATTGTGAAAAAGGGGACAAAATGTCTAATATTTTGTTTCTGTGTTTTCGTTTTTCTTAAATTTGTAAAACAAAGAGTTACTAATAGTACTTGCTTTTGGTATATTGATTAATTATTTTAATAATATTATAATAATAATATTTTACAATTTTTTTCAGTGCAAAATTATTGGGACATCGATCATATGCAAAGGAAAAGTTGGTGTAAGTAATTACCATCAAGATTTTTAGAAATTTGGTACTAATGTATCTAATTTATTAATAAGAAACATATAAAGATGCTTACATACATTCAAAGTTATATTATCATAGAATTAAATGTAAAAGCGCAACAAGTATAGACGCACTAAAGAGAGTGAGTAGAGGTCGCCAATGAAAACCATCTGGAGAAGAACCAAAAGATTGGTCGGACTTAACCCAAACGTGACAGTAATGGAAGAGTTGTTGAAAGAAAGGATAGCAAGATGGTGAAAAGGATTGAAAACGTTGCAAATTGTGTAGGAAAAAAGTCATAAAGATATCTGACATTGCCATTGAATACTTAGAACGGTATTCGGGGGTGAACAATACAAGAGGATGGTATACCTCTCTGGACACGTGAGGATACATGATTATTGTTCCAAAGTTTTTCTCGGAGTTGTCTATTAGCGATGCTGCTTTTCCTATTCTATAGGTTACCTCGGTGTACTGTCATGGTGCTACAGAGATATACAGATTCCTGGCATCTTGCCAGGCTTAACCTGTCTATCAATATGTCTGATGGTGTCCTGGGAGAGCTGGTATAAATACATGGGCTTTTTGATATCAATCTTGGGGCTGACGTCAGTTGCAGCCTGAGGAAACGTAAGCACTGTGGACGTTGAGGTTGCAACCATGTGCAAACAACATCTCTTGGACGACCATCAATGTTGTTTTCGTCCTTGCTTTGACGTGGGCTATATTGAATAAGCTAGCCTCATAACGTTTTTACAAATATACTATACCATCAGTATCCTAGAAAGCAACCTTATGTGTCGCAGTCAAGTAGAACAAAGAAAGCGATTGCTGCATCACACATCCTTGTTTACCACTGTTCGGTACTGGAAACTTGTTTGATTGATTCTTAACCTCTTTTTACATTGGTTTGCATTTCTTCATGTATAGCTTTGATGATATTGATATAATTATCAGTGCCTCCACACTTTTGCAGGACACTCCACAGGCAATCGCGGAAAACTGTGTCAAACCCCTTTATAAAGTCTGTAAAGACCACAGATAATACCATGTTGTTCTCTCTACATTTTTCTTGGGTTTGTTGTGGGAAAAATATCATTTCTATGGTGCTCCGTTTATTGCTGAAGCCACATTGAGATTCTAGTAGAACACTTGGGACCATATATAAGTTCAGTCTCTTCAGCAGAATGCGGGAGAGTACCTTCCTACAATAGATGATAAAGTTATCCCTCGATAATCTTCATAGTCTCTGGGGCTACCTAAATTTTTCCACTCCTGTTGTACCTGTTCTTTTCTCCATATATTTATCACAAGCTTATGTAGAAAGAGGTGATCATTCTTGGTGCTCGCCATTTCCACATCTCCATGGCTCTACAGGTATTTCATTTTTTCCAGCTGCTTTCCCTTCATTTGTTTCACGGATGGATTCCATCAGCTCGTCTATTTCTGGCTTCAAATCAGTTGAGCTAGCTCATCGACCGCACTGGTAGTTATTGTGCTTGGTACATTCAGTATATGGTGCAAACTAGATCAGAATCCGTTGTTAGTCCTGGATGACTGTTTTCCCATCAGCAAATGTCAGCTACGTTATTCCTCTGGTTTTGGAGCTATACACCTCTCGGAGTGGGTTGTAGAAAGTTTTATATCAATATCATCAACAGCAAGCTGTAATTCCTCCACCTTTTTGTCCAAGCATTCCGAGTTCCATTTTCGTCTATGTTGCTGAAGTTTTCGTCTGCCTTTCATTAAACCTGCTTCGTTGTATCTAGTGTTTCTTGGGAGATTTTTCATCCCCATGCTGTTTCTCTCTTCAAGTAATGCTTTACGTTGTTCATCCAGTTGTCAAACCAGCCCTGGTGTTTGTTGAGACATTTTAAACCTTTGTTTTCATAGAGTTCTAGTGGTCTCGTTTTCTTCTCGAAGTGCTTTCTCCGTATCTTTATCCAGTTCAATCTTTGTAAGACTACCTCGCAGATTTTGGTGTTTAGCTTCCTTGGCTGTTTTGCACCAGCTCACGTGTGGTGTTTGTGTATAGAGAAGGCAGTTTTTGATCTCATCATCTGAAGGTCTGTGGAGCAGTCGGCGCTCCTCATTACTCGAGTATGGATAACATAGTTTTGCTCTCTCCTTTTCGTAATAACATGGTCCATCATGTCCCAGTGTTTGGAGCTTAGGTGCGTCCATGTTGTCTTATAATGTCACATGTGGTTAAACAAGGCATTTGTGGTGACTAATTCATTTTTAGTGTACAGGGCAAGTAACAGTTCTCCATTAGAATTACATTTCCCAACACCATGCGATCGGTCACTCCAGGCCACACGCTCTGGTATTGAGATCTCTGGTTAGTATTACGTTGGATTCCAAGGAATTTTTCTTTAGTATCTCTCTTAGGTTACTGTAAAATTCTTCCTTCCTTCCTTCTGGATAATTTATTGTTGATGCATAGACATTTGTAAAGGTCGCATATGTATTTTTTCACCAGTGGTGAGCTCATAGTCAAAATACGGTCACTGTTTTGTATAGGATCATGTTCTAGTTCATCTGAGATTAAATTCCGTACTGCAAAAGTAATTCACTACATTAAGTCTCTATTCTAATAATGCATTGGTTTATACCTAAGCTTTAAGACGAACTTTAAGATTGTGGGTATGTATGGAGGCTGCATAAATTAACCATGTCTATTTTGTTATGTCAAGAAGAAGTTCAGACAAGAGCTTCGGCGATGTGGCGAGAAGTGAGTGGCATGGTATGCGACACGAGAATACCAATAAAACTGAAGACAAAGATCTATAAATCAGTGTTACTACTATATGGCCCAGAAATCGCACCTTTAAAAAAGGCAGAGGAGAAAATGTTAGAAGCGACGGAGATGAGAATGCTGAGGTGGCTAGCCAAAATTTCCATGAACGAACACAGGATAAATTATGACAAGTGTTTGAAGGTAAGAAAAATAACAAGGAGAGCAGGAGAAGTAAGCGTAAGATAGCATGGGAATGTAAAGAGAAAATGATAATATTTTAAAAACAGTTTTTCAGGCAACAGTAACAGAAAGGAGGAGAAAATGACTACAAAAGCTTAGACTGAGGGACGCCCAATTACTTGCCTCTAAATTAAGAAACTGGCTGCCAGCTCTGGAATCAATCTTCACTTGGTACTGTCAGCATGAAGCAGTATTCACTAACTTCTTTGAAAAAACAAGATTCTTTGGTCTTATGTTTGAATAAGGTTTTTTTTATCGTATTGAACACATTAAAAAGCCTTACAAAGCAGATTAATGAAGGCTTCTTATTGATTCTTGTAACAGAGGTTTACAAAAGCAAACCAGTTATATCTGTGCCTATCGTCTCTAGTGTCCAATTGTCAGAAGCCTACAATAATTTTTTATTTGTTGTAAATTAGAAGTTTTTGTTCTCCTCTTAGGTCCCTAACGACCTAAACCAAGTATCGTTATTTTCTGTTTCCGTGAAATAACAGGGATGCGAAACAGCACGATGAACCAAAAAGCCTGGGCACCACGAATTAGCTTCTTACCCAGATATTGCTACGTAAATAGTATGCAGCTAGTTGATCCCAAGAATTTTAGTTGCCATTTTTATCCAATGAGGGCTTATAAAAAGTAGGAAAAGACCCTGATAAAAAATAAAGCTGCTTTTAAGTACTTGGAGCCCAAGCACTTCGATTACTTAAAGGATCACATGGCAATAATCTTTGTTTGCCCTAAGAGTTGGGAATTTATGAATAACAGGCATTTTAAGAAAGCATTAGCAGATGTCGAGGAAAATGCTTGATTTTCCATCAAACAAGGTTTATAAAAGGTCTTATGAAACATCAGCTCCTTGTGGTATTAATATGAATTAATTTAAAGTTACCAGCACCCTATTTCTGGAATGAATATAAAAATGTTCTCTTTGCATTAAAACCTTGAGTGTTTTCCTACGAATCCTGGAAACTACAGTAGGAAGCAATGAGATTGGCTCCATTACATAGCATTATGACAGAATACTGCTGGTTATTTAAATGTGATCTTTGCGATACACAGCACAAGTGGAAATCAAAGGTGTTTTTTTTCTTTGGATGAATCTTCCGAGCCACGGAAGCCTTAAATGATCCTGCCCTGCAATGCATCGTTATGGGTTGCCTTAGACAAGGCATATTTTTCCCGCGCCAGTCAGGGTAACAGTTCTGCTTCCTTGTAAAGAAGGAGACGTATATCCAAAGACTATAGGAGACAACCTCGAACGTAATCCTAGTAATGCAAAAGCTAGCCTCTTAAACCTCATTGTCCACAGTGGTTCAAAGTCGAATTCTCATACTTGTTCGAACGTTGCCCTGCCTAAAAATTTTTCGCGCTGCCTAGCTCCCACTCCTGGTGTCAGTAAAGAGTCTGTTGAGATACAGGAGTCAGAGGAAGAACTTAAATTTTGCTAAATGGAATATAAGGATCATATAGAGGGAGATGGAAGCACAAGACCTGAGTGTCAATTCATTGTACGCGGTTGAATTGGAGAAGTACAACATAGACATAGCAACATTGAGCGAGACTCCACTGACCGGGTTATGATACCCTTGAACCAACGTTATACTTTCTACTGGAGTGGCAAAGGTGCATCAGAAAGAAGCAAATTTGGAATTACTTTTGCAGTACGGAATTTAATTTCAGATGAACTAGAACATGGTCCTAAACCTTGAAATACTCAGCACAATCAACAAGTTCCTTTCACTTTGAAATTCTTCAGGTGTAGATGATGAGTTCCCAGAAACGGTAGTAAAATGATATTATACAGAAACAACTGATCATTCAGGGGAAAATATTAATAAGTGTACTAATGTACCCTAGCTTTTAGTTTTTTCAAGATGAGAGCAAAAGAAAATATTGGTTCCCAGTCTAAAATTAGCAAAGACTTTGAATTAAATAACAATGACCATTTCAACATATTTAATTCCCATTATTTAGAAAAATAGGCGAAAATACTTTGAGAAGCAATTGGAATATGGGCGAGGTCCCAGTGGACTACCTGGCCCTCCAGGTATGCGAGGGATGCCAGGTCCAAAGGTAAGAAACATTTACGGTCGTTATACACTTATATAATTACTTTTATATATACTAATATATATATATATATATATATAGTATTATGAGTAAACTCCAAACAGCCAGATGTTAAAGCTTCTATTTTGACAAATTAATAACATAAAAGAACAAAACAAACAACTTATACATCACAAACAAATTTGATACGACTCGAGACGCAATACATAAACAAAGCCATAGAGGAAGTGCTTCAGAAATTTAGATGAGAGACAGACATAAGATACACCATGTTGGTAACAGAGGTCCCGGGCTTGTGACCGGCAGTGGCTGCTTTCCACATGTGCCACATGTGTTACGGGTACCCAACACTTAGCATACCCTCTGTTACAAAGATCTAAAAAAAGCATGGTGAAAGAGAGAGAGAGAGAGAGAGAGAGAGGGAGAGAGAGAGAGAGAGAGAGAGAGAGAAATTACGGAAGGAAAAGGTGAAAAATGGTCATTTGCCATTAGCTCCATACAGTTAAGTACGGGCTATCAGTGATCGATCAGGAAGAGAATTGAAGGTAAAAAGTCAAGGACAGAAGATAAGTAGTCAAATCTGAGGTAATATGGAAACATGTTTTGTCAAAAGAAGAGAAAGCATCAAAATGTTTGCCATAAACTTTACGCACAACATTCTTTAATTTATCTTGAAAAGCTCCTTGTGTCATCATCCTACTGAAAAGTTCTTTGGTCTTGACGATCAAATCATCATAGAGAAGAGAAGCACGAGCTTCACGTAGAGTTTGGGATAGTATTGATCTATAGAACACATGACGAGGTAACTTTCCAAATAGATTCGGACGATATGGAAAGGAAAAGTATCGCACTTGTCAAATAGCTTGTAAAGGAATAATCCACCTTTGACTGTTATGTCCAAGTCTAAAAAGGTAGCATGTTGGCCTGTGTGTTCGCATTTCAGTACCCGCTCACTTGGATAGATTTTGTGATGACTTTTTAATATTACTTTAATATTACAGGCATCATCAATAAAACGAAAGCAATTCTTAAACTTAAATCCACTGTATCGATCAGTGCGAATTAGGTTGGTGATGAACTTATTTTCAAAATGGTAGAGATAAAAGTTGCCCAGAATTGAGCAGGGTCTATACCCATAGGTATGCCTATTACCTATTGAAAAACAAGGTTTCCAAAACAAAAGAAAGTTTGCGAAATAAGGTGGTCAACCATCATCACATTTTTTATACTCTCCTTCAGTGTACACTTTGTTGTCTTGATACTGTTTGAAAATAAGCACATATATATATGTATATATATATACATATTCCTATACATATATATATATACATATATGCATATATACATTGATATATACACACATATATACATATATATACATATTTATATACATATATATATTTTTTTTTTCAAACAGTATCAAGTATATGTCAGACAACAAAGTGTACACTGTAGGAGAGTATAAAAACTTAATTCATCAAGTGCATAAATACGTTTAAGAAGGGGCATACAATAAGTGGTATCAACTCCAAAGTAGAAAGAGTAAAGTTGAAACGTATTTATGTTTCAAATGTAAATAAAAATTATTCAAAACAAAGAGAGAAACAAGGAGCATTGGCAAATAGAAATGAGTCTTATTAAAGATTCACTACTTAAAATAGTCTGTTCACAAGGACAACAAGGATCCGTCCTGTGTCTTACATACTACCCAATGTAATTCCTATTGATCCGCGTGATTATGCTATATCTCAACAATTATTCATGTTAAGATGTTTATAATTTATTAAAGGAACATTTTTTAAAGTACGTTAGGTTCGACTTTTACCATTATTAACTATGTGGTTCTTAACTAATGTCACAGTGGTAACTTTACCGCTGAGACTCTGAAATAGCAGGTTAGAGCCTCACAGGGTTGTCTGCCTCATGGGGAAAGAGCCTTTTTAGCCTTGGTAGGCAACCCTTTTAGAGGTGATATTTTTCTAAGACTGGTGGTAATGAAACCTTATCACCAGTTCTATCTTATGAGGGCAATGTTTGATTGACAGTGTTTGCTGTCACTCAGTTTAATATTTCCCCATCACTACAGGGCTCATTTAGTTGGCATGCTGTTGGTCTGGGTGATGGTTTCAGATATCTATTCCTAGTTTTTAAGTTTTCTTATAGCAGTTTTAATTAAAAGAATAGTTCCCAATACCAGCAGACCTTAAATAGTTTAAGACCCAAGACTGACTCCATATTCGAGGCTGAAGACTTGAGCTCTACAAAGACCTTGGAATTTCTGTTATCTTCACAAAATACCCTCTTCTTGGCTTAAAAAATTGTCAGACGTCTTCTTTCCAATTTTTCCTTTTTGAAAGCTGTCCTGTATTCTGACACTCCTCATATTCCAGAACTAGCAAGCGTCAATAACAGGTTTAGTAAGAGGGATCTTCATGTTGAAGGCTATTTATCTTTGTTCTGACTAGGCTCTAAAACACAAGTTTATGGTCTTGCTATCTATGTCTGACAGGACCTTCAGGCTATTACAGTAAGAGAACTTGACTCTAAAAATAAGACTTTAAATTGTCAGGCTGGACTGTGCTTTATATTGTCTCTTTCTCCTGCCACGTTTTACCTATTTTTCGTGTATCGATATTCCTCTTCCTATGCTTACTCAGTTATTAAGACAGCACAAGACTCCATTGATAAGGCTCTCTTCATCCATCAAAATGATAATATTGTTGCCTTTGGCTACTTTAATGCTCATCACATGACCTGGTTTCCAGTAGCATTGACAAGTCTGGGTAAGTTACAACTCTACCCATGACCTTGTACAACTTGTTGATTTTTCCTCTAGGCTTCAGGCTTCCGATTTAGATTTCTTTTTTACTTCTGTTCCTGAGCACTGTACAGTTTCATATTTACCTCTTTTGGAATCTTCGGGTAATGTATAGACGTCAATACAATGAATCTTGGGTGCAAGTCATATCATAGGAAAACTTTTAAATTTGGTCAGACTATTCGGCATGGATGTCTGCAATTTCTTGGTGACATTTCTTGTTTTTCATTCTAATCGGCTTTTGATGCATCGATGCAACAACTGAATTCAAAGAATGGATTCAGTTTAATATTAAAGCATTTAAACAGCTAACACTTTTCGTTCTATGTGCTGCAAACATATATATTTTGCATTCATAGCAGTCTTTTCCCTTTGAATAAAAAGCTGGGAAACAATTTGGTGCAGAGGGCTACTCTTTATTAGATTTTTGTTCTTTTTGCTTTTACCTTTACTTTTTTCTTCCTCTCTCAATTCTATATTCAAACACGTGTACAAAGTAAGTAGTGTGACACTTTTAATAGAGGAAAAAAAGATACAGTACTTCAAAGAATAGTGTCAGGTTCGAACCTGTGGCTCGTTCATATTGTAACCCGTTGATCACCCTTTCGTCTACTTCTGCACTAAGAGGAGTATTTTTTAACTTCATTATTTGATAGTAAGTCAGCTTATGTCTTAGAGAAGCACCATTGCTCCTCTGTCTGCTGCTGTGTTTTACTTGGTGTGTATTATTCTACTTCACTATATCATGTTAAACAACACTCCAGTGAATTTTACTCTGGGAATTCAGGTTTTGATGTGTTTACGAGAGTTGTTGTTAAATATATAGACCTAGTTATTCATTAAAGACAGTGCTACAGTTTTAAAACGGCTTGTGCCATCTTTTTCCGTTCGTTTTGTTTCTTATCTCTTGGGTTTTAACCACAGAATAATTTTTTTCTCTATCGTCTTCGTTTCTGTCCATTTCTGTCCATTTCTGTCCATTTCTGTCCATTTCTGTCCATTTCTGTCCATTTCTGTCCATTTCTGTCCATTTCTGTCCATTTCTGTCCATTTCTGTCCATTTCTGTCCATTTCTGTCCATTTCTGTCCATTTCTGTCCATTTCTGTCCATTTCTGTCCATTTCTGTTAATATTGTCTGTTAATATTTGAGATGTCTTGACTGTTTTTTTCTTTTGACGAAAACGTCGTCCTTGCCGCGGTATTTCAGTACTGACAGTGTTAGTCTAAATGTATTTCTTTGTTGTCCTTCAAAAGGCGAAAAATGATCCTTTTTCTATCGGTTCACTAGTCGATCACAAGGTTGCAGAACGACGTAAACTCGTCAACAGCAATAACTACTCTAGATATGAACATTATATGTGCGTCAAAACTGTTACGCGTTTATACCAATGATCTGGATGATGATCGTAGCGCGAGGGTTCAGATTGTAGAGCACGTAATCATGGAAGAAGGATAAACAGAATTGCAAGTGAATGCAGTATCATTTAATGTTTGTACTGACAGGCGACGGACATCTTAAGTTGAACTCCTTTCCAAGCACAACGAAACGAGGAAGTGGAGAAACAAAGTTTTAATTGCGACTAGCTGGAACGCGAGAAAATCAGTTTGAATAGCGACTGGTCACTTACATTTAGAAACTTATAAGTAAATTCATAGACAGATTTATTTCCAATTCGTGAACAAGAAGTTGCATAAAGAAAAAGAATCTCATAGTGTTCATGTAGGTCAAAGAAAAAGTAAATAATTTTTATCATTCTTTTTCTGTGATGTGACCAAGCATGTATTACGCACTGTGCTCATTCTATTTCACTTTACACTATTTTTTTACTTTGTGTGACCCGTAATATCTCTATCAATATTATCATTACAAAAACAATCTTTCAGATCGTAAAATTTTGTGTTTTATCACAATCATCGGAGTTATTCTTTATATTCTCAGGGGCAAAAAGGTGAAAGAGGATTTCCTGGACGGCCGGGATCAAAGGGGAAGGTATGTTCCTAACAATTGCAGTTTATAATAAAATAATAAGAATTTTGGTTTTGTCGTTAGCGAATACCCTTTTGTCGCTGCAACAGTAAGTGATCAGTTGGGATATAATCACAGTGATTTGCCATTTGCTACTGAAAAGAAAAAACAAATTAAGTAGTACTGAAAAATCAACCTAACCAAGCCTGTTCCTAAGTATTCATAGATAGTACATATCCTTAAAACTATAACCCTTATGCTATGCGTTTTTCATATAACTTTCTTCACAGGTAGCAATTCTAATGGGCCTTGTTTTGTAAAAATGGTCTTTTTGAGGGTTTTTGTTGTTTTTATTTTTGTTCATTGCTAGAGAGGCAGAAAGAAACTATTTATCTTTAACAGGAGTTAGAAAGAAACAAGAGAAGATGATGGTTGACAGGTTTTAAAAAAGGAAGATCAAACTTACTCAAAAAGCCAAAGGGTGGAAGAGAGTTTCAACATTTTGATGTGGATAGAAACTAGTAGAATAGTAAGCTGTGAGAGATCCAAACTTAATCATATCCATGAATGAGACAAAAGGAAGAGCTAGGAACGTATTTTGTAGTGCAGAATTTTCTAGGAAACAAGAAAGCAGACAACTATGTAGAGATTGTGGAAGAACTATCAATGAGCCTGCGAGATCTTGGATGTAGAATGAGTATCAAGATCCACTATTTACACAGCCATTTGGACAATTTTCCAGTGAATTTTGGAAATGTGAGTGAAGAACAAGGGGAGCTTTTTTATCAGGACATTAAAACAATGGAAGAACCGTATCAAGGCCGATTGGATTCACACATCATGACGGATTATTGTTGAGCTTGATGAGAGATAAGCCAGAAGCTGTACATCAGAGATCAGCCAAGAAAAAAAAGTTCAGATAACTGTTATTTGATACATCTGTGTTTCATATATATATATATATATATGTACTTTTATATTTTATAATTTTTTTCTGTCATTCTATTTGGATTGCTGTACATCGATTTAGTAATATTTGTTATTCATTGATTATTAATATACAAATGTAGTACAAAAAATCACGTTTTTATTATGAAATCTTCGATATAGCTACAGGTTGATGAGTAATTTTCATCAAAAATTGTAAAACTGCTTAGCTCAAAATCCTGGTGCGATAGACAAAAACTGAGTTCATATTCGTAAACAGCAGCCCAAATTTAGTTAGAATTCGTTTAAAATCCCTTTTCCAGAAAAATCGTGTTGACCAGTGTAATTAGTGAAAGTGATTGCGAATAGACAGCAGAGGGGAAAATGGCAGCCATCTTGGAAAGCGAAGATTGAGAAGAGAAAAAGAGAACTAAGAGAACAATACAACACAACAATACTCACAGAATTGATCAAATAAAATGGAATGACCTAAAGAGAAAAATCCAAATAAGGTATGGATTTGATGATGAGGACGATACAAGTATCGAAAAAAGAAAGAGGTTAGACCGACAATACAAGCAAATGTGCAAAGAGTCGGTGGAGTTGAGAAGAGATGGAACCAGAATAGACAAAATATGTTTGCGGCTGACACCAACGGATTCTACATAGAACTAGGAAAGAAACAAATTGAAGTTACTAGTTACACTAGCAGCTCAGTTTTGGAGGCTATTCACGTTGGATGTAATACGTAATGCCAAGAAAGTAGCTGTGTGAATAATGATACAGGAAAAATTAAGCCCAAATTTCAAAGATCAAAAGTGGGAATCCAAACAGAAAGAAAAGGTAACATATATAATAAAGAAAACAAACTAGAAATCAAATAGGATACCAAATTTCTAGCAGAAAAACATAAATTGTGTTAGCATGAAGATTAAACCAGTCACTCAGATATTTTGCAAAAACCAGAAGAAAATCTTCCATGGCTTACAGATGCAGTAACATGTTCTCTAAGAAAGAGGAATCGACAAAACCATATTCCAGGCCAATAACATATTAATCTATCATATACAAAATCATAAGGTCAATGAGCACAAATATAAGTATCTAAATGAAATTGAAACACAGGGGGATATATGGTTGTAATGATCAACTACTGGTTAACAAACTGACTTTGGATCAATGAAGAAAAGCAAAACAAAATCAATACCTGAATAGATTTTGGAACGATTATCTAATAAGCGTAACTCATTCGTAGACCTTCATTGTGGTGAGATTTTACAGATCTGCTTGGTTTCCATTTTCATAAGGAACAACATGAGCATAACATAAGCACATAGAAAATAACATTAATTTGAACATTTTTCTGTAGAAAAGATGATAAGAAATTCTATTAGTATTAACAATGTATTTTCGAAGTTTGCTCCAAGATTTCGTTTACACCACTTGCTCTACATAGATGATTTAAAGTCCTACAGCCTTTTAGACTCCAAATGCTTAGATGTATGGACCCATATCTCTCTATTTTAATCAGAATTTTCTTTGTTTTGCTTCTAGGAAGGACCAATTGGTCCACCTGGTCCACAAGGAGACAAAGGACCGGAAGGAATAAAAGGAGATAAGGTGCGTCTTTAATACAGAGATGTTTATACTCCCAATAATCAAATTGAAATATACCTTTTTCACATCTCTTCTTAATCCGTGTGCCTTTACATAAAAAACCCTTTTGAATTATAAGTAGCACCGAATTTTATTTGGAGCAGTGCAAATGAGTGTACAGACATTAAAATACTTATTGTAATTTCCTTGCGAGAAATTACAATAACAGGGCTTATCTGAAAAGATGGCAATTTTGAATGCAGACTACAGCAGTCAGGAAGCGAATTGAAATGCTTAACAATTGCAGGAATGCAAACAAATATCGTGCTCTAAACTTTAAGCCACCATGAATAGAGGCAATGAGACATCTGTAGTTAATCTGATGATCGCATTCGCATTGCTTCTTCTTTCGGCCTTTCCAAACGCTAGATTTGGTCAGGCACTGTCATTCTTTTATCACACACAACCTCATTCATTTCCCTCAAGCTTTCTTTATAGTCAACACTTCTTCCTTTACTCCTCCTCTTCAATCCACGATTGAACCCAGATAGCAAAACGTTTCCACTTGCTTTATTTCCTCATCATAGTTGTCTTTCACTTGTATTCTGTTTTCTCCTGAATTTGCTGATACTATGACTTTCGTTTTCCTGCTGTTCTCCTTCAATCCCTTCCTTTCCATTTCTTTCTGCCATCTTAAGATCCTTTCTTGTAATTCTTCGTTTGATGCTGCCAATATAGCAATATGATCAGCATACAACAACTTGTCCAACGTCCTTTTTCTGACTGTCCGGGTGATCGTATCCATGACCACTACGAAGAGAAATGGGCTAAGGACGGAGCCTTGGTGAAGGCCCATCTCTACTGCAAATGGGCCATCTCTCCAACGGTTCTTTATATAACACTTTAGCATCCGTCACAAAAAAAATAGATTACTCGAACCATTTTCTCTGATACTTCTCTCTTTCGCAAGCACCAATAAATCAGATCCCTCGGAACCTGTCATGTGCTTTCTCCAAATCGATAAATGCAGTATACGGTTACTGATTTCCTACGAGCGTTTTTTTATGTCTCTCAGTACGAAAACGGCACCTTTTTCTGGCAAAACTCCACACTGTATTTCATTAATTTTGATTACTTGCCTTCTCTTCAATATATCGTCACCCCATGCTCCTACAGCTTTATTCCCTTGTAGTTCTCACACTCCAAGATGTTTACTTTTCCTTTTCAGATCGGTATCATTGTGATTTTCTTCCAATCTTTTAAGATAATTCTTAGTCCACAGCCTTCCCAGTCAACCAGTGAGCCACCTAGTGCCAACCTTTTCTAGTTCCCGAAATATCTGTGGTAATCTCTGATGATCCAGCTGCTTTTCCTCTCTTTATTTGATATAATGCCTTTTTCACGTCTTCTTCACTGATCTCAAGCCCTGGTTCTCCTGTTTTAACTACCTCTTCAAGTTCCCCTCTAACATTCTATGTATTCAGAAGCTGGCTAAAATATTCAATCTATTCCTCTCTTTCTGAGATTTCTCTGCACTTTTCCTGAACCATCCTGAACACTCGAACAGATTCTTATAGTAAGACCTACTACACTGCTTTTCTGCAGTCGTTTCTGTTTTGACTTTTACTCGCACTTCTTTATCAACTTTTCAGACCTGAATTCCTTCTTAGCCTTTTTCTCTTCCTTCCCAGGGCCAAATCCATAACCAAAAGTTAATGTTGAGCTACTACAGCTTCCCCTGGTCACTTTGCAGTCCCGGACCAGGTGTTTGTTCTCTCGCTTCGTCAGGGAGAAAACTATCTGGCTTTGATATCCTCCACTGCTGTATGTGGTCAGCTGCTCCTCTCTTTTTTTTAACCATGTAGTTACAAGCATCAGGTCCAATGCTTCAATTGACCTCAACATTCTTCTTCCTCCGTCATTTCTTATCTCAACTTCAAAGGGGCCTTGATTTCTTTTAAACCCATTCTGATCTCGACCAATATGGTGATGTAATTAGATGTTGAACCATCCAATTTTTCAGTATTGCTTTAACTTTTAAATTATGGCCACAAACACTCCTAATATCTAAGACATTTGGATTCAGCATTCTCCCACTAACAATAATACCTATTCCATTTATTCTTGTTTCTTTACCATAACAAGGTCAGGGTGAAGCCTTCTCTTATCCCTCTCGATCTCCCTCCTATTTTGTTTCTTATACACACATAACATCAGTCCTTCTTTCCCTTATGTATCCTTCGTCTCTGCTGTCTTCATACTCTTTCCTGTCATGCAACCCATAGTTTAAGAGTCAATCCTAATAGCAGAATCTTTACCTAGTCGCAACCTGGATCTTTGCGATACCCCTTGTTCTCTTCTCACAGCATTTGGGGGTAAACACTACCCATTTCTTGTGGGGAACACTTCTAATGGCGCCGCGATTTTTCATCACGAGAATTGTCATTTCCTAAATCTGCCTGGCAAGGTCTGACGGCAGCACTGTTATAAGTAGTGCACCTAGCCATGCTACTTGCATGAAATTTTAGTAGTTTTAATACCTTTTAGCTTTCACGTATATAAAATATATATACAAAGCATGGATGAGATGGAAAAGATTGGAAAGATTTTTAAGAACTTTTCAATACACCTGTTAAATAATATTTTTGACAAATGATGTAGTTCTTGTTTAACTGTTGTTTTTACTAACTTTCAGGGAGATCAAGGAATTATCGGACCTCAAGGTTTTCCTGGTATTCCTGGAAATTGTAGAATGTTGACGTTTGGTACTAATGACCGAAATTCCTGTCCTATGGGTTCTAGGGGGCCCGATGGTATTAAAGGATCAATGGGACAAGAAGGAGTAATTGGACCCCAAGGAGGAGAAGGTAACCAGGGCGAAATAGGTGCACCAGGACAAAGAGGAAGTCCAGGCCCTCCTGGAACAATCGGCCCACATGGTTCATTGCAAGTAAATGGACACTGTCTAGAAAAGTTTTCTGACTGGGTCATTCCAAATCGGTCTCCAATGAGCCTTTTAAAGACGAATTGTTCAATAAAAGAATTTTTACAATCCATTCATGTTGTTTCTAAAGGGCCAAGGATTCGTTATCAGTACAGCTGTTGCCCTTTTCTGGCAGAGAGTCTTGATCGCTTTATGTTGCCTATTCCACCATAGTGAATGTGCTGTGGATAATGTTGGTGTTTTTGTAGACTTCTGTATGTGTTGTCAGGAGAAATCAGGAGTAGATACTAAGAATATGACATGTTTTTACACCCTCAATTTAATGTACACTTGTTATTAGCAATAAGCTGATACATCCTTGCAGATTACAGATGCTACACTGTAAATCGTACTAAATGTACGATACATTTACCAAAATAATTGAAAAACTAGGTTTTTTAGTTTATTACAGAAGAGGGTAACACGTACTTACGGGGGGATAGCAAAACGTACGACAATACACTGTTCCTGGATTTAAACGTATTACGTTTTGTGGTATAAAGATGTTTCCATATGCCAGTGTCCTCCAGAATGGACTGGAAACTAAGGTCAAGTTGTGTACTGTCAAGGCAGTGAAATTCCTAATCCTTTTCAGCAATTGATATGATGTGCAAATTTTATACAATTTTATGATTAAATATCCATTTGGAGTTCTTCTTGATTTTGAGAAGATTTAGTAGAAGTAGTTGCTGTAGTAATTGTGATACTAGTATTAGTTATAGTACTAGTACCATTTGTATAACTAGCGCTAGTACTAGTACCATTTGTATAAATAACGCTAATACTAGTACCATTTGTATAAAGTACACTAGTACTAGTACCATTTGTGTAACTAGCACTAACCAGTTTTAGTTTTAATGCAATTTCAATTTTGCAAGTTAATCAAGGTCTATTAAGACTTTGACACTTCTGTAAAAAAAATGTAGCGTTTTAAATACGTCTAGGTTACAACTGCAAAGTCAAAATTTTACAGAACCGCATAAAAGCTAAAGGCTTAATAGTAGCAGAGTAGTATATTTTGTATGGTATCTGCAAAATGTTAGGTTTTGATGACAACCGATATCATCACAACTTATTCTAGTGATCGTCAAGTTACTCTTCGTCGTTTAGTATTTTTACTNGAATATGACATGTTTTTACACCCTCAATTTAATGTACACTTGTTATTAGCAATAAGCTGATACATCCTTGCAGATTACAGATGCTACACTGTAAATCGTACTAAATGTACGATACATTTACCAAAATAATTGAAAAACTAGGTTTTTTAGTTTATTACAGAAGAGGGTAACACGTACTTACGGGGGGATAGCAAAACGTACGACAATACACTGTTCCTGGATTTAAACGTATTACGTTTTGTGGTATAAAGATGTTTCCATATGCCAGTGTCCTCCAGAATGGACTGGAAACTAAGGTCAAGTTGTGTACTGTCAAGGCAGTGAAATTCCTAATCCTTTTCAGCAATTGATATGATGTGCAAATTTTATACAATTTTATGATTAAATATCCATTTGGAGTTCTTCTTGATTTTGAGAAGATTTAGTAGAAGTAGTTGCTGTAGTAATTGTGATACTAGTATTAGTTATAGTACTAGTACCATTTGTATAACTAGCGCTAGTACTAGTACCATTTGTATAAATAACGCTAATACTAGTACCATTTGTATAAAGTACACTAGTACTAGTACCATTTGTGTAACTAGCACTAACCAGTTTTAGTTTTAATGCAATTTCAATTTTTCAAGTTAATCAAGGTCTATTAAGACTTTGACACTTCTGTAAAAAAAAATGCAGCGTTTTAAATACGTCTAGGTTACAACTGCAAAGTCAAAATTTTACAGAACCGCATAAAAGCTAAAGGCTTAATAGTAGCAGAGTAGTATATTTTGTATGGTATCTGCAAAATGTTAGGTTTTGATGACAACCGATATCATCACAACTTATTCTAGTGATCGTCAAGTTACTCTTCGTCGTTTAGTATTTTTACTAGCTGTTTACTGAACCATACTTCTTCCACCAGAAATCCCTTTAATGTTGCCGCTATATTTAACTTTCGATCTTTCTCTGCCTCTTATGCCATAAACCATTCCAAGTAATAAATCACTGGTTTTGTCCTTTCCCCTTATGTGTCCAATAAAAGCCATTTTTCTACGATTTATAGTTGTTATTAGCCTCTCGCTTACATCCATCTTTTCCAGTATCCATTCATTAGTTTTCTTTACAACCGATGAGCATTTGGACGACAATAGCACCATAATTTGAATAATCTTTTTCTTGTCTATATTTTTCAATATCCAACATTTTGAGCCGTAACTGGCTGTGCTAAGAATTAATGTGTGTAGCATCCTTTTCTTTCCAGCTTTCGTGGGTACATCAAATTATGATACGTTTTATATTTTTGCACCAGCTTTACCTTCTTTGAATTATTTCCTTTGAAATTAATTACACCTCAGGCTGCTCAATCCCCCCAAATAGCGTTCTTTCTTCTTTGACTTTCGGTTGCTTCCGTCAGGGGACCTACACGGCTAACGGGAGCTACACGGGTTTCCGCATCCTCTTCCTGTACTCCTGCTGCAAAGAGGGGGAGAGAGGGAGAGACAAAGAGCTGGGGAGAGAGGGAGAGACAAAGGGCTAGGGAGAGAGGAAGAGACAAAGAGCTAGGGAGAGAGGGAGAGACAAAGAGCTAGGGAGAGAGGGAAAGACAAAGAGCTAGGGAGAGAGGAAGAGACAAAGAGCTAGGGAGAGAGAAAGAGACAAAGAGCTAGGGAGAGAGGGAGAGACAAAGAGCTAGGGAGAGAGGGAGAGTAGGGTTTGAGAAAGAGGAGGGACAGAGCGAGAGGGTAGGAGGGACAGACCAGAGTGCAGGAAGAGAGTGCGGGGGGATGAGAGACAAAGAGGAAAGAGAGAAGTCAAAGCGGGAGGGTGAGTAGAAAATACTCTCCCTCTCTTCTGTCCACTTTCTCCCTTTAACTCACACTCCCCTCACACCCTATTTTTGCTCTCTACTTCCGTTCCGTTCTCTCACGTGTTGCCCTCACTCTCCTCCCTCGCCCCTCACACACTATTCTCTCCTCTCTCCCCCTGTTCGCAGTGTTCGCTCTTATCTCCCTCTCACTCTATTTTCGGTCTCTCTTTCCAATTGAGAACATCAAGTAGCCATTAGGTACTTGGATATAATTAATTTATTATATCCAAGTACCTAAACAATCATTCCGAAACAAATCAATTCGTCAAAATACGTAAAGTACGTAAGATAAAAAATTGCTATTATTGTATAATTCACCTTATGTACGAACAAGTGTCTTGTTTAAACACAAGTAAACTAAACACAAGTAGTTAATGACCATAACAATTCTCTCTCAAGCATTTCTTCTTTCAGGAATGGAATTTGCTGATGAAGCCAAGATAACCAAATCAAAGTTTGTTGGCTACAGTGGATGTTTATTTCAAAAACTCTCGGGAACTCAATTTTTCTCTTTTATTACTAAATAAACATCTTTTACCGATAGCGTGTTCTTCTTTGAACGTGATTCACATCAAAAAATGTCAAATAAAAGAAGAAATTTCTCTTGCAACCTCACTGACAACGTGGCCTAGCTCAATGGTCTAATGGTTCTTTGTATTCCGATTTTGTTTGACCGTTAGCCATTATATTTTCAAGATTAGATAGTGGTTACATTAAAAAAAACCTCAACAAATTTTATTTATTGTGTCCTTAACTGAGAAATGACGCACCTTTATTCTTAGTATCTAAATCCGGCCACGCCCCCCTTTCAGGCAAAAACTGTCAAGAATTAAAAAAATTGCAAATAAAACTTTATAAATAATAGTTGCACTTACACATACACTCTCTCTGTCGCTCCTTTTTTCTTTTCTCTTCTATATTTTTCAGCATTAAACGCTCTGTACAAAACGTAAGTGTTGATCATTAGGAATTCGTCAAACTACAGTAAAACAAATAAAGTTCTTCTTAACCAATCGTCTTAGTCTGTTGCAGTAAGAGAAAAGGAGCCAAATTTTTTTATACCACATCAGATGGTAATTATTCACTGAAATTCACCTTTTCATTCTAAAAACAAACGTTTACGAGCTATCATTGCTTATTACCATAACAGTGGAAAAGCAGCTCATATTTTCTTTTAATAACTTCCCAGACAATGACCACAATAAGGAAAGAAAGTTAGAAATGAAATAACATATACCGGAACGTATATACGTGTCTTGTTACCATCCATTTACGAAATTTGATACAAAAGTGAGAAATTTGNAGACGAGAGGGTAGGAGGGACAGACGAGAGGGTAGGAGGGACAGACGAGAGGGTAGGAGGGACAGACGAGAGGGTAGGAGGGACAGACGAGAGGGTAGGAGGGACAGACGAGAGGGTAGGAGGGACAGACGAGAGGGTAGGAGGGACAGACGAGAGGGTAGGAGGGACAGACGAGAGGGTAGGAGGGACAGACGAGAGGGTAGGAGGGACAGACGAGAGGGTAGGAGGGACAGACGAGAGGGTAGGAGGGACAGACGAGAGGGTAGGAGGGACAGACGAGAGGGTAGGAGGGACAGACGAGAGGGTAGGAGGGACAGACGAGAGGGTAGGAGGGACAGACGAGAGGGTAGGAGGGACAGACGAGAGGGTAGGAGGGACAGACGAGAGGGTAGGAGGGACAGACGAGAGGGTAGGAGGGACAGACGAGAGGGTAGGAGGGACAGACGAGAGGGTAGGAGGGACAGACGAGAGGGTAGGAGGGACAGACGAGAGGGTAGGAGGGACAGACGAGAGGGTAGGAGGGACAGACGAGAGGGTAGGAGGGACAGACGAGAGGGTAGGAGGGACAGACGAGAGGGTAGGAGGGACAGACGAGAGGGTAGGAGGGACAGACGAGAGGGTAGGAGGGACAGACGAGAGGGTAGGAGGGACAGACGAGAGGGTAGGAGGGACAGACGAGAGGGTAGGAGGGACAGACGAGAGGGTAGGAGGGACAGACGAGAGGGTAGGAGGGACAGACGAGAGGGTAGGAGGGACAGACGAGAGGGTAGGAGGGACAGACGAGAGGGTAGGAGGGACAGACGAGAGGGTAGGAGGGACAGACGAGAGGGTAGGAGGGACAGACGAGAGGGTAGGAGGGACAGACGAGAGGGTAGGAGGGACAGACGAGAGGGTAGGAGGGACAGACGAGAGGGTAGGAGGGACAGACCAGAGTGCAGGAAGAGAGTGCGGGGGGATGAGAGACAAAGAGGAAAGAGAGAAGTCAAAGCGGGAGGGTGAGTAGAAAATACTCTCCCTCTCTTCTGTCCACTTTCTCCCTTTAACTCACACTCCCCTCACACCCTATTTTTGCTCTCTACTTCCGTTCCGTTCTCTCACGTGTTGCCCTCACTCTCCTCCCTCGCCCCTCACACACTATTCTCTCCTCTCTCCCCCTGTTCGCAGTGTTCGCTCTTATCTCCCTCTCACTCTATTTTCGGTCTCTCTTTCCAATTGAGAACATCAAGTAGCCATTAGGTACTTGGATATAATTAATTTATTATATCCAAGTACCTAAACAATCATTCCGAAACAAATCAATTCGTCAAAATAATAAGTACGTAAGATAAAAAATTGCTATTATTGTATAATTCACCTTATGTACGAACAAGTGTCTTGTTTAAACACAAGTATACTAAACATAAGTAGTTAATGACAATTCTCTCTCAAGCATTTCTTCTTTCAGGAATGGAATTTGCTGATGAAGCCAAGATAACCAAATCAAAGTTTGTTGGCTACAGTGGATGTTTATTTCAAAAACTCTCGGGAACTCAATTTTTCTCTTTTATTACTAAATAAACATCTTTTACCGATAGCGTGTTCTTCTTTGAACGTGATTCACATCAAAAAATGTCAAATAAAAGAAGAAATTTCTCTTGCAACCTCACTGACAACGTGGCCTAGCTCAATGGTCTAATGGTTCTTTGTATTCCGATTTTGTTTGACCGTTAGCCATTATATTTTCAAGATTAGATAGTGGTTACATTAAAAAAAACCTCAACAAATTTTATTTATTGTGTCCTTAACTGAGAAATGACGCACCTTTATTCTTAGTATCTAAATCCGGCCACGCCCCCCTTTCAGGCAAAAACTGTCAAGAATTAAAAAAATTGCAAATAAAACTTTATAAATAATAGTTGCACTTACACATACACTCTCTCTGTCGCTCCTTTTTTCTTTTCTCTTCTATATTTTTCAGCATTAAACGCTCTGTACAAAACGTAAGTGTTGATCATTAGGAATTCGTCAAACTACAGTAAAACAAATAAAGTTCTTCTTAACCAATCGTCTTAGTCTGTTGCAGTAAGAGAAAAGGAGCCAAATTTTTTTATACCACATCAGATGGTAATTATTCACTGAAATTCACCTTTTCATTCTAAAAACAAACGTTTACGAGCTATCATTGCTTATTACCATAACAGTGGAAAAGCAGCTCATATTTTCTTTTAATAACTTCCCAGACAATGACCACAATAAGGAAAGAAAGTTAGAAATGAAATAACATATACCGGAACGTATATACGTGTCTTGTTACCATCCATTTACGAAATTTGATACAAAAGTGAGAAATTTGATACAAAAGTGAGAAATTTGATACAAAAGTGAGAAATGAAGCAACACATGCGTAAATATTTGTTGTTGTATGTTTTTCAGCAACATAATAATATCAATTGAACACTCTTGATTTGAATCTAGAGAGCCAAAAGACCTCAGATATAATATATACTAAGAATGTTGCAGTAAGAAAAATGGAAGGACTGACATTCATAATATTTTATGGAAATTATACAATCTTATTGTAAGAACAAATGACTTGTTACCATCCATTTACAAAATATGATAAAAGTTGGAAAAGTAGTAATAGATACGTAAACTCTTTTAAATCCGGATTCGCCCTTCCACTTTCTCTCTGTTTTTATTCCTTTCAAAGATGTGTATTTTACAGCAACATAATAAATGCAAAACGCCACTCTGTCAAAAATACCTGGGATAAAATAGTGATGCACATTTCACGCTTCCAATAATATTTCGAATAAATAAACGTGTTGCAGTACGAAAAAGGAAGCAGTGACATCTTTAATATTTTATGCCACATTCAGTGAAATTATACAATCTTATTGTAAGAAGAAATGTCTTGTTACCATCCATTTACTTTCAGATCCGGACTCTGCTTTACTTCCNTTTTTAATACCACATCAGATTTGAAATTCACCTTTTCATTCTAAAAACAAACGTTTACGAGCTATCATTGCTTATTACCATAACAGTGGAAAAGCAGCTCAAAATTCTTTTAATAACTTCCCAGACAATGACCACAATAAGGAAAGAAAGTTAGAAATGAAATAACATATACCGGAACGTATATAAGTGTCTTGTTACCATCCATTTACGAAATTTGATACAAAAGTGAGAAATGAAGCAACACATGCGTAAATATTTTAAATCCGGCCTCGCCCTCCCTCTTTCACTCTCTTTTCTCTTACTATCACAGTTGTATGTTTTTCAGCAACATAATAATATCAATTAAACACTCTGTCAAAAAGATTTGAATCTAGAGAGCCAAAAGACCTCAGATATAATATATACTAAGAATGTTGCAGTAAGAAAAATGGAAGGACTGACATCCATAATATTTTATGCCACATTCAGTGAAATTATACAATCTTATTGTAAGAAGAAATATCTTTTTACCATCCATTTACTTTCAGATCCGGACTCTGCTTTACTCTAACTATCAAAGTTTTCTCTTTTACAGCAACATAAATCAAATGACCACTCTGTCAAAACTGCCAGGGATGAAATAGTGATGCACATTTTGCATTTCCAATAATATTTCTAATCAATAAACAAATCAATTTATCAGAGTGGAATTACGGATGGGGGTGGTACGCCAATTGAGTGATTGGAATCTAGAGAGCCAAAAGACCTCAGAACTAATCTACTTAGCCTCTTGCATAAAAAGGGAAGCCGTAACATCCTTAATATTTTATGCCACATTCAGTGAAATTATACAATCTTATATTTTTGTAAGAATAAATGTCTTGTTACCATTCATTTATGAAATATGATACAAAAGGTAGAAATGAAGTAATAAATACGTTAACTCTTTTAGATCCAGACTCGCCCTTTCTTCCTCTCTCTTTTCTCTATCTATCAAAGTTGTCTCTTTTACAGCAACATAATTATATCAAATGGCCACTCTGTCAAAAATGGCAGTAATAAGAAAAGGATGCACATTCAGCATTTCAAACAATGTTTACCTTTAATTAACAAATCATTTTGTTAAACAATGGAAGGGATTGGTACACCAATTTAGTGATTCGAATCTAGAGAGCAAAAAGCCTTTATAATTAATATACCTTGCCTGTTGCAGTAAGGAAGAAAAGGCTGTAAAATCTTTAATCTACAATTTATCAGATGTAACATAATTATCCAATGAAATTCACCTTGAGAACAAATGTCTTATTACAATCCATTACGAACTATAATACAAATTGTTAATTTCCTTAACACTTCTCTGTCAACCCTTTCTGGCAAAAAACATATCAAGGAATGAAATTTGCGGATGAAGCCAAGTTAACTTTATTAAAGTTTGCCGTTGCCTTTAAAGACATAAGAAGGCAACAATGGATGTTTATTCAAGAAACACTCTAAAACTCATTTTCTCTTTTATGATTAAAAACACCTCAATCTTTAGACTGATCACTAAAAAAAAAGCTAACAAGCATTAAATAAGGAAATTAAGTAAGAAACAAAGAGGGAGCTACACGATCATTAGAACTTACATCTCACATTTACTCATGATTAGCAATGTACATTATTGTATTCCTGTTTGAAGACATTTTTATTCATTTTATTCATATAAAAAATGTAAATATAGTAAACTATGTCAAATAAAAAAGCAGCAATTCCAATTCCAGGATCTGTTGCAACAACAAAACTTGGCCTAGCTCAAGCCTGCTCACTAATCAATAGGTTTACAAGAAGTTATCTATCTTCAACTACTGTTTGCACTAAAAAATTGAAAGTAAGCGTTAATAGGCTTATTTCAGTTCAAGTATATTACAAATGCACTTTATGATCTGAGCGTTGAATGCTAAAAACATATTCATACCAATTTATACGTCACCCATACCACTAATTGATATTGAACTTCTTCGTAATTTTAAAAACTTTTCTTTTATTTAATATTAAATTGTGATGTCAAATTTTAGATACTAGTTATTTAAAAAAAGATCTAAGCAAATTTTATTAACTGTGTCCTGAAATAAGAAATCATGGCCCGTTCATCGATTCTTAGAATCTTTTAAATCCGGCCTCGCCCTCCCTCTTTCTCTCTTTTTTCTCTTTCTATTAAAGTTGTCTCTTTTGCAGCAACATAATAATATCAAATCACGACTCTGTCAAAATACCAGTAATAAAATAATAACGAACATTAACATAACATGTCCGATAACATTTCCATTTATTAAATAAAGCAATTCGTCAAACTTCAGTAAAAGTACGCAATGCGGTGTTATAGCCCTTTAGTAACTCGAATCCTGAGGGTTAAAATTCTTCATAATTAATAAACTTAATTTGTTGCAGTAAGAGAATGAGAGCCTTGAATTCTTTAATATTATATACGACATACAATGCAATTATACCATGAAATTGAACTTATCTTAATGGAAGAACAAATGTCTTGTTGCCATCCTCCTTACCCACTATGATACAAATTATTAATTGCCATAAAACGTCTCTGAAAAAGCATGTCAACAATGACTTCAAATTAACTTTCAAGCAACAATAGTCTCAACAAATTGCAAATGAAGTAATAGATAACACTTGCACTCACTCGCACCCTGTCGGAGTCTCTCACACTCGCACTCTCTCACGTACACATATACACACACTGTCACACTCATACACTCACATACTTACATACACACTCCCTCAAACCCTCTCCCTCTCTCTCTCCTCCACAAACTGTCTCTCTCTTTCCCCCCCCCCCCCCCCCCC
>RDPX01000185.1:359685-374608 GCA_003991215.1 Morbakka virulenta | reverse complement strand
TGTGTGTGTGTGTGAGTGTGTGTGTGTGTGTGTGTGTGTGTGTGTGTGTGAGTGTGTGTGTGTGTGTCTCTCTCTCTCTCGCTCTCCTTTTGTTTTTTTCTCGTTTCTTGTTAGTAAGAAAGAGCATCAAACGACCACTGCAAAATGCAAGTAATAAGAATATTATGGTCATTAGAATTTTAACATTTGCGATAATTTTACCATTTATCAAAGAAATCAGTTCGTCAAAGTAGAGTAAAAGTACGAAATGTGGTAGTATACCACTTTAGTAACTCGAATCCTGAGGGTTAAAATCCTTCATAATTAATACACATAGCTTGTTGCAGTAAGAGATAGGACGATGTGAAATCTTTAATATTGTATTCGACATAAAATGTAATTATACAATGAAATTGATCAAAGAACAAATGTCTTGTTACCATCGGTTTACGAACTATAATACAAATTGCTAATTATCATAACCCTTTTCTGTCAACAATTTGTTCTAATAACTTCATACAAAAAGCATATCAAGGTCAGAAAGTTGAAAGTGAAGTAATAGATACCTATACCAAAGTTTACTGTTGTCTTTAAGGACATTAATAGGGTTACACTGGATGAAACTATATTTTACTTTTATTATTAAATAGAATTCAATATTTAGAGGAACCACCAAAGAAACACTAAATAATGAAATTAAGTGAGAAACAAAGAAGAGGAGCATTACAACTTTCACCTACATTTACTGATCCGTAGGTATGTACTTTTTTGTGTTCCTTTTTGAAGACACTTTTATGCACTTGATTCCAGTCACGTGCACATAGAATGATATAACTATACTATATCAAATAAAAAGTCGAAATTCCCCATCCAAATAAAGTCTGTTTCAACGCCACTGACAACAAAAACGTGACCTAGTTCAAAACTCGTCACTGATCAATAGGTTCACAAGAAGTTTTCTTTCTCTACAAGAAGTTTTTCTATTCAAAAATGGCAAGTATGCATTGTGATACTTATTTGAGTTAAAATAACTTAACATAAAAGCCTTTATGAAATGAAAGCCTTTATGAAGTAACTAGAAGGAGAAAATTTGAAACAAACTTTTCAATGTGCCGTGTCCCCTTGTTGATTGTCCTAAAATCCTGAAGAGAACTTTAAAAGTAACTTTATGAAAAAGAGTCCTGAAGAGAACGGCAATTCTAAGCACTGGAGTGTTTCTGGAGTGTACCCAACTGAGATGGTTTGAATACCTTAAGTGAATAGATAGTATGTGTTATTTATAGCAATTTTAAATTATTCATTATTCACGTCCTATTCCGAGTAGCACACTAACAAAATGTGCCAAATTTATGAAGGGTACTACAATCGAAGGGCGAATGAACTAACTGGATCTGCAAGTACGAATTAAGTATGTAAGTAAACAAATACAAATATAGATAGATAAATAAATCAAAATGTAAATACTTAAGTAGGGATGCAGGTAAGGCATGAAAAGGTAAGTACATAATTGGGAAGGTAACAGACTAAATAGGTCTGAGTAAGTGAATAAGAAGGTCGGATATTGTGTGTTACAGCAATGCAGCCATCATGGGCGTTATTATTAATAACACCCATGATGGCTGCATGTTAACTGTTTTTCTGTTGCCACATAGTTTTTCTAACTGTTGTTTTAAATCTCTGCATATCTCGGAATCTACCTGTTTAAATACTGCTAACCAACGTCTCTACTTTTTCCTGACTGTCCTTTGGGGCATTTCGAAGCTATAGAATAAGGGCGTGTTATTCTATAACATGTTATCAAATAGAATAAACTGTTATATTCGTTGGGTTGTAACCTATTTTGTGTTTTTATTGTGTTTTCTTCCGTACATAAATAAAGTGGTTTAATCATAGTTATTAAGTAGCAGTTCCAAATGTAGAATCTCCTTTCAAAGGACCAAGAATCTGGGGAACAAGAGGAATTATTTAACGATTTACCCTGAATACCCCTGCCAGCCTCCCAGTAAAGGTATATGTATATGTAGGTTCCTAGTTACAGTATTTTATGCCAGCGTGATACACTATGTCTAGGGGAAAAGAGCATTTCTTTCCAATGCTCCAAACCGCTACCCTGTGTATACATTATGGGGCCAATAACTATACGCCCAAGCACCTTTTTTGGTCCTCTGTTCGGATAGATACAGACAACAAAGGTCAAACTGATTTGCTCCATTATATCGGAAGCAACATCGAAGACAAATGTTCTGTTAAAAAAAGGAAGAGTCATATCGTCTCCGGTAGCAAATACTTTTTTTGTTCTCGTTGGTTTTCCACTTGTGAAAATGGACACTTTCACTGCCAGAGCTAAAACAATATAAAAAAGACTAAGTAATCAGAAAGTGAAAAAGCATATCATATACACCGTAATAAATAATAGTGCAATTGATAGATGCTTACTGAAATAAGAAACAACTAAAATTATAGGTTTATCTCAAAGTCAGCGTATATAGCCGACTGATCAAAAGATCAGATAAAAGCCCTAGCAGCCTTGACATCTGAACTAACTTGTATCTTATGATATGGTATGTCACTGTATCGCATTGCATCGCATTGCATCGTATTGTATCATATTCCATCTTATTTCATTCTGCAAAAATTTTACTGATCTTTACAGAAAATTAGAAATAACGGTTAATTTTAAAAAAATCACGTGGATATTCAATTATAGTTCAAACTAAAGCTAATACTTTTTTCTGACAAATAACAGTATTGGAAATCGGAAATTCCGGTTTGAAAGTCAACAGTAGTAAAATACAGTCTTTCCCCCAGTGAGGTCTTTCTTATGGAGCATTAAATTTTTGAACAAAAATATCTGTTCAATATATTTTCATAACTATTTCTGATTTAACTTTTATTGTATTTTAATATAATAGAAATGCAAAAAAATACAATTGAAAAAAGCATACTTCCTCCGCTAGCGTCTTTTTCTGGCATGCTAATACCTTTTCCCTTAACAAGATTAACAGTTATTCTGCCTGCAGTTGGTAGGTAGGACAGTGCTATGAGGATTTCACCTTTTTCATCACCATCCTAAGAAAAATAAATCTGAGAAAAATAAATCCAAGAAAAAACAGAAACAAAGAAAGTAATGAAAAAGTATTGATTTTAAGTTGCTGTTTTAAACACACTATGGTGTTAAAACAATTTTTAAAAAATTACAGAACTGTGATAACCATAATAACAAATTCATTTTAAGTAAATTATCATTACCAGATCTTCTCTAATCAACGTAAATTCTCTAAATCTTACAATTTTCTAGTCTTGTCGAAAAGATGGGAAATGCCGACAAGGAGTTGCAATAACTGTAACAAATCGTCTCCCACCATGCACAAAGTCGTTCTAGATGGTATCATCACTTTACACGTGGATATAAGAAGTAGCATGAAGTATATCTAACAAGCATTTGGCAAGGGTTTGGCAACACTTACAAAAGTGGATAGAAGTTGCTCTGGTTATAAGTAATAGCTTGTTTAACCATAGAGCAGTCAGGATGGTTACATATCTCTCACCTGACGGGCAACACCAAAAATTAAATAGACAACATCTCAGGTTAACAAGTCAAAGATATGTTGAAGAACATCAGATCCTATAATTGGTATTGAATTAGACCATTCCTCAGTGATGAGAAGAAACCTTTAAACAAAAGCTCGTAAGTTCATGAAATTTTAATCTTTGCCCAAATATTTGACGTGGAAAAATTCATAGACCCTGGATGGTAAAGGCCTTTTAGATGCGTATCGAAATATAACTTGAAACCCCTACTTAGTATAGAGGACAATATCAATATTGATACTCGTTATTCCCAACAACAAAAAATGATAAATTGGAATGTGACTACGCTTGTAGCAATTTGTTTGCTTTAAAAAAAGGCTACGAATATTATGGATTAAAGACATAAAACACTCAGATATGTTTTTTAGCGTCTAGTTAATGGCCGTGGAAGCACGTTTTCGAGTGAGCCGGAGATTGAGCTTTATATTTTTTGTTTTTGGTTGGGTTTTTTTGGTATCAAGGTGTTCCGGAATGGTGAAACAGAAAGTTGGTAACCCTAGCTAAACTGCACAAAGTAAATAGTAGATGGCAATCACAATTTCTTTATAGCTCACCAAGTTGAAATGCAATTCAACGAATAATATATTTCTCTGAAACTAACAATACAATTGCAAAAGTATGTATAAAGAATCAAATAAATCGAGAGATATTCATAAAATTAGAAAGGTCGCCTTTCTCACCCTTGTTTATGGACAAGAAAAGTAGAAACCTTTGTCCATTATGAGCGGATGGAACATAACACCCAGATGACATGGAAGATTCAAGTGAAGGAAAATAGGAAGTAAGAAAAAGGCCAAAAACAGATTTTAGATGTCCGACGGAGAACAATGAGTTAGAAAACTCCTTTTTTTGATTGACATCGGCAATTTGATACTAGGACATACGGAAAAGAAATCAAATTTCGTAGAAAGAAGGAAAATGACTGGAGGCAGAACTGACTAAAAGTTATTTTCTGAAGTATTGTATGAACTGACCTTTGGTAAAGGAAGGAAGGAATTAGGTTTCTTCATAAAGGATAGTCGATATATCCCTAGAATATTACCCCCGTAAAAATACCTGCAGTGCTAAATAGTTACCATTCTACGTAAAGATATTGCTGCCTAATGTTAATCGGGATGATGAAATTGTATTAATACTCCAGTGACTAATATTCTGTATAAACAACGAATAGACAATTACAAACGACATTGGGCAAGTCTGGGGCAAGTACATCACACTCGAGTGAAAAATATGGTTGTCAAAATGTCCTGGTGAAGGAAGAGCACCGATAGCTCTGTCGGTAGAATATGCGGTTATGATGCCCATAGACACTGGTTTTAACCCAGTTTGATACACACCTGTAGTTTGTATTTAGATATACTTGTGTGTATAGCTGTATGTATATGCAAGAAACAAGTAAAATTCAGTTAATATAAAGCATATCAATTATTTTTCTGAACTGGACTTACAAAGCTACAACAGGAACATGAAGTAAAATCTACAAGCTTCAGGCATGTTATTTCAAATCAAAACTACATGACTGACATGTGTCAAAATGACCTGGTTTTTGAGGATATCAGGGTGATCAGTAAAAAATCAAGTACAGATTAACTTGAAAATAACGAGGCTTAGTCTGACAGTCTATAAATATATATATTATAAATATATATATATATATATGGCTTCAGCCCATTCTTTGTAAGGTCCTTGACGTCATTGACTGTCTACAAAACCATACTTATTTGTAGACACTAAGCTGTATCATATCAATATCATCATCACAATCATCATCATTGTCATATCAACAATAGAATATTATAAGACCCTTCATTATCGTAAAAAATTTGTGAGGGGGTGGGAACTGAATGAGAATAGTCTTGTTAAATATTGGAACTCCACAAACATAGGTTGACAAATACAGGGATCGAGATTGGAATAGTTGAGTAGCAGAAGAAAACCAACATACACAATGCAAGAGACTTAAGAAAACTTTTTTGGAAAAAACCTGTTAACAAACGTCAGAAAAAAGTAACCTAGTTTTATTAATATACTCTTTCGTTGTCTCATTATATAGTTACAAAACTAACTCATTTTAAAGTAACATTTTCTTTCCCTGTATACTTCTAAAATAGGTTAAGTCTTATTTCAAACAGAGGGTGGGATTTTTATTTTTTGGTCATACAAACCCCCCTGAAATATGAATCTTTTTATGTTTTCCTGTAAACTCTCAAAATTACTAATTTATTGCAGCAGCAGTCTGATCGATGTAAAATGCAGTGTGCGATAAGAAAGAGGGAAGACTCATGGCGAATCCATAGTACTACACTCAATGTTGGACTAAATCTCACCTGAACATCGCTGTCTTCAATTTGTAACCAGATCTCTCCCATTCCTTTTGCTTGGGAAATTTCTTCGAACTTGTCTTTCAGAGAAAAGTATGTGTATCCAATCACTTGAGATTTTGAAAACCGATCATAATCGAAAACTGTAAATTTCAGAGAACGGTTTTCTAAATCGAGATCATGTAAGTAAAATACAAATTCCTCGCTGAACTCAGGATTGCTTCCTTTATGCGTCCTGGTTTGTCTCCTTTTATGACGCTTCTCTGGTAGTAATTGAATCTTAACATATACACAAGGCTGTTGATTGCCGTACTTTGAAGGTATATAGATTCCTCTGATAAGAGTAACCACGAGCTTTTTTGAGTTTATATCCAAACATACAGAAATACAAAGTTTACCAAAGCCAATATGTCCGGAGGAGACAGAAACATTTTCTTCTACATTATAAAGGTCGACATCGAACATGGCAATATCAACACTGTTCGACCGTCCACTCCTTGGGCTGTCTAGCAAAGACATTTGTCCACCTTCTACTGACTGGGGTACTTCAAAGTTAATTGGAATTTGCTGATTTATAAGTTCGGTAGAATATGGTAACTTATGGTCTGGCTCGGATATACCAGAGCCTATTATATTAATTTGGGGAGGCTTGGGTTTTTTCCAACAGTATCTTCTCAGGAGCCACCAGCAAATCATAGAAGTAAGTATCAGTGCAATAACAACACAGAATGCTACAAGGACGTAGAAAAGATGTGGATCTGAAAACAAAAAAACCCAACAAATTAAGGTACAGGTATTTAGGGGTATGAAATACCAAAGTAGTGTGGAACAACACACTTTTAATAGGTATATAAGCTAAAGGTACGCTGGAAATTTTGTTTGGTCTTCCTGAAAAATATCTGCCTAAGGCACTGTTTTTATAGTTTATACCTTATATCTAGCTACATCTTATGCAAAAAAAATATGTGACCATCTTTTCTGGTAAACATTAATAGCCTTTAAAGATAGCAATATGATAGTTTTATGATAATAATATGATGGAATTATGATAATAGTGTGATAAAAAAATGCCTAATGAAAGAATGCAGTGGCATTTCATGATCGTCTACGTCGTTGGGTATGGCACCTGGATGAAGAAAAGAAAAATAAGAAGGCTTTTAAACTGCGACTGTTATTATTATCGAGTGGTCACACACCATCTATTGGTGGATGGGTGAAAAACCCGCAACAAGCCAGGTAAGTTGAATGCAGGCACATGTACAGTAGCCATAGGAGTGAGATAAATAGAAAACCAAATCAAAATGGCAACATCACTTCAACCTTGCAAGTGCCGCCCCACAATCAGTGAGGAAAGGCACATTGCTCAAGCGGTTGTTGTTGTATGACAACAACTAATGACTGCAGCACTCCCCACTCCTAGTCTGATAGCTAACAATACATGGAAAGATAAGATTTCTTAGTTCTATTACGAAGTCTGGACTTGGTCATTGCCATCATCAGTGTCATCATCAACACTTCNACCATCTATTGGTGGATGGGTGAAAAACCCGCAACAAGCCAGGTAAGTTGAATGCAGGCACATGTACAGTAGCCATAGGAGTGAGATAAATAGAAAACCAAATCAAAATGGCAACATCACTTCAACCTTGCAAGTGCCGCCCCACAATCAGTGAGGAAAGGCACATTGCTCAAGCGGTTGTTGTTGTATGACAACAACTAATGACTGCAGCACTCCCCACTCCTAGTCTGATAGCTAACAATACATGGAAAGATAAGATTTCTTAGTTCTATTACGAAGTCTGGTATTGCAGCATTGAATTAGGAGTGAATATTTGTTATTGCCCTGTTTGGTGACAAAAACAACAACAATTATTATTATTATTATTATTATTATTATTATTATTATTATTATTATATTATTATTTTTTTTTTATTATTATTATATTATATACGTATTATTTTACAGGATGTATCTCCAGTCATATCATATATACACTATGTATACATATATGCTGTTATCACAGATGTCCTGTCCAGGCTAGTCGCAGATAAAGGAAAGCCAAGACTTGGTCATTGCCATCATCAGTGTCATCATCAACACTTCTTTTCTAAGCCACTGCGTCAATAAGTAATAACAATAAATATTGAATATGAGAGATTAATGCACTATATTTTATAGATATGGATATTTTATTTCAAAATAATAAAATTGACAAAACGTATTGTCTCTTTTTTTTATAAGTACGATGGACCGTATAACAGTATTCAGGCAAATGATACGATTCCATTAATAAAGTTTCACATTACACTGAAAAAATGCTCTTTGAAACAACAGCTTCAAAATTGGTACTAAATCTGTTGTAATCCATGGTAATGGAAATCAGAATATAAGTGGAGTTTTTGAAGCTAAATTTTGGGCCTAAAATTCTGTACTCAACCTTAAAAACTTTATAGTTGATACCATCTACCCTGATTCTTAGAAACAATTATTTAAATCGTGCCCGAAGTATCAGTGATCATTCCCACCTAAGGCGCCATTGGAATCCTCTTTGCGATGGATATCTTTATTTCCTTTTTCTTTGCAATTCATTGTCTGTCCTTTGGCTTTGCACTCAGGTGCTTCAAAAATATTCCTAATGTAAAATTGGGATATACCATTTGGGATATAATTTGTATGTTTTCTATAATATTTTTCAGTGTTGGGTGCAATTTATCTGACTTTTGAAGCGATGTCGTCGTTTTGTGGGAGCTTCATCCCTTTTTGTGTGGTTGGGACAGGATGTCCAACGATAGGGACTAGGGAACAATACACCTAAGTGTAAGTTATGGTTGCAAAAATGATTTGGTTAAATACACGCTTTGCTTTTTATAAGAAGAGCTTCTACAAAGATGCTATACAAACAATATTGTTTGTATAACATCTTTGTAGAATAATTTTTTCAAGTAATTATTTGTGTACAGCTGAAGATTGTGAAAGACATGAAACTCTGAGTACTGTAAAGTTAGAGTTTTTCTTACTCATACATCTGATTATACTATTCTTATAAAAAGAAAAGCGTGGAGGTATCTGATAGCTCAAGTGATGGGGTATGTGGCGATGATAGTCATGTGCAGTGTTTATATTCTAGTACGTTGAATATGCATTTTTTGTACTTTTTCACAATTTATTTCTTATATGCTAAAGCCAAGAGTTGGGTACAAGAAGAGGAGGTATTATGATAAAAGTATGTTATAACCAATGACCTAGTTAAAATGCAAGAGGTTGGGAAAGTGATCACGTTTGGAGGAAACAGAGTGAAGTAGGAAGGTAGGAGGATCAATTGTTATCAAATAAACGAAAAACGTAACAATGCATGTAACAATGACCAAGTTAAAATGCAAGAGGTTGGGAAAGTGATCACGTTTGGAGGAAACAGAGTGAAGTAGGAAGGTAGGAGGATCAATTGTTATCAAATAAACGAAAAACGTAACAATGCATGTAACAATGACCAAGTTAAAATGCAAGAGGTTGGGAAAGTGATCACGTTTGGAGGAAACAGAGTGAAGTAGGAAGGTAGGAGGATCAATTGTTATCAAATAAACGAAAAACGTAACAATGCATGTAACAATGACCAAGTTAAAATGCAAGAGGTTGGGAAAGTGATCACGTTTGGAGGAAACAGAGTGAAGTAGGAAGGTAGGAGGATCAATTGTTATCAAATAAACGAAAAACGTAACAATGCATGTAACAATGACCAAGTTAAAATGCAAGAGGTTGGGAAAGTGATCACGTTTGGAGGAAACAGAGTGAAGTAGGAAGGTAGGAGGATCAATTGTTATCAAATAAACGAAAAACGTAACAATGCATGTAACAATGACCAAGTTAAAATGCAAGAGGTTGGGAAAGTGATCACGTTTGGAGGAAACAGAGTGAAGTAGGAAGGTAGGAGGATCAATTGTTATCAAATAAACGAAAAACGTAACAATGCATGTAACAATGACCAAGTTAAAATGCAAGAGGTTGGGAAAGTGATCACGTTTGGAGGAAACAGAGTGAAGTAGGAAGGTAGGAGGATCAATTGTTATCAAATAAACGAAAAACGTAACAATGCATGTAACAATGACCAAGTTAAAATGCAAGAGGTTGGGAAAGTGATCACGTTTGGAGGAAACAGAGTGAAGTAGGAAGGTAGGAGGATCAATTGTTATCAAATAAACGAAAAACGTAACAATGCATGTAACAATGACCAAGTTAAAATGCAAGAGGTTGGGAAAGTGATCACGTTTGGAGGAAACAGAGTGAAGTAGGAAGGTAGGAGGATCAATTGTTATCAAATAAACGAAAAACGTAACAATGCATGTAACAATGACCAAGTTAAAATGCAAGAGGTTGGGAAAGTGATCACGTTTGGAGGAAACAGAGTGAAGTAGGAAGGTAGGAGGATCAATTGTTATCAAATAAACGAAAAACGTAACAATGCATGTAACAATGACCAAGTTAAAATGCAAGAGGTTGGGAAAGTGATCACGTTTGGAGGAAACAGAGTGAAGTAGGAAGGTAGGAGGATCAATTGTTATCAAATAAACGAAAAACGTAACAATGCATGTAACAATGACCAAGTTAAAATGCAAGAGGTTGGGAAAGTGATCACGTTTGGAGGAAACAGAGTGAAGTAGGAAGGTAGGAGGATCAATTGTTATCAAATAAACGAAAAACGTAACAATGCATGTAACAATGACCAAGTTAAAATGCAAGAGGTTGGGAAAGTGATCACGTTTGGAGGAAACAGAGTGAAGTAGGAAGGTAGGAGGATCAATTGTTATCAAATAAACGAAAAACGTAACAATGCATGTAACATGCAGAAAATTGTGTGCCATCTATGGCGAACACGAAGCTTGCTCCCACAAAAGACATCAAAAAGGAGGAGATAAGAATTCAAAGTTTTTTTATGTTAAAATTATTTTCGTTGTTTTTTTTTCTTGTTCTACCTTCGTGAATTTTCCTCCCTATGTTGCTTTTTCTGACCTGGTTTCAGAACTAAATGTCATGCAATTTGTTATTTCACTTTCTCCTATTTCAATATCTTGTTTGTCTTGGACGTTCAGCTTCTTATTGAAGTCAATAAGTTTTTTAATCTTATGGACTCAGTTGGAGCCATTGATGTAGGATATTGAGGATGTCGTGAGTCGCAAGTTTATGCTAAGCTACGTTTCGAGAGATACTTCTTTCATCGTCAGGCTACTAAAGTAATTAGGAATAGCTATTTTGTACTTTGATAATGCGGGCGTGCTTGGCAAAAAGGATCAATTTGTTTTGAAGGTTGACTCCATACGTATGTTTGTTGTGTACTTTTCTGTAATGCTGGTAGCCATATTTCTGGAAGAGAAGTGTAAGATATTTTTCTTGTTGTTCTACACCTAAAAAAAAGAAAAGAAAACATCTATTCCCTACAGGACAGCATATCTTACACTCTTGTGCATCATTGACATGTGCTGCGGAAAAACTTTTATCAAAATACTGGTAAATTTTAGTCGCATTTGATGGTAAATATAGCCTGGAAAATCTTGGAAAAGCTCTCTGTGCATGGCTTACCGACCCATTTAGAAGGGAGACAACGCCCCTAAATAGTCAGTTTTTTGGTATTACCCCAAAGGTCGATAGTGCAAGCCTCATGGCCTTTCAACACACATTTTACCTGACCATAAAGAAAAACCGACTGCGGCCTTAAATCCATTTCCTTTCCAAGTAGCTCACACTTTTTTGCTCAAACCACTGCAAATATCAACAACAGTCTCCCATGTCTTGACAAATATATGCTACTGCCCATCACCTTACACCCAGTAAAAAAATGCCTTACAGTTTCATTGTATTTGTGGCATGGTTTTCAACATTATCTTTTGTCAGTTCTCTTACAACTTTTCATGTTCCTGTTTCCACCATCTTCTCCAATACTGACGTTAGTGATGTTATTTTTTATGGGAACAAGTTTTGCGTTGGTCGTAAATGATTTTTATTTTCTTGTATGCTATATATATTTATTTGCTGTTAGTTCATTTTGTAACATTACATCCTTTTACCTTAGTACTTGACTGTTTCCTTCAAATTCAACCATCTTGCCAATCCCTTTCATTGCTACGACTTTGTTAACAAGTAGCCTTGTACAATCTATTTGTATTACTAAGTTGGTAATGATGATGATGATCATTCTTATTACTATTACTGTCAATGACAGCTTAGCTGTAACTAAATTGAAAAGCTTTAATCTAACTAATGATATCATGAGTTTTATAATGAGCAGACTAATAAATGCATGTATAAGAACAACCTATTAGAA
The DNA here is from genome assembly GCA_003991215.1 of Morbakka virulenta. NCBI lineage: Eukaryota > Metazoa > Cnidaria > Cubozoa > Carybdeida > Carukiidae > Morbakka > Morbakka virulenta. The sequence continues at coordinate 362,403 of RDPX01000185.1, read as the reverse complement.
ATTTTGGATCCATTAAAAAGTATGGGAAAATCTAGAGTTTTTAGACTCGTGATATAATGCAAACGCCTTGAGTAATATGCCCTATTTGCAGAGTATTACTATAAGATTGAATGGAAACATGTGTTTTGTTTAAAACTAAAACAACATGTGAAGTTATTATTAATAATATATTCGTTTCAATAGCTAATTAAATATATACAATTAGCCAAATAAAATTTACCTACCAAATTTTGCTGACTAATAAAAAACACAAAATTATAAAAATTATCATTTTCCTTGCTTTTTTGGCCAGAAATGACCCTGCAAAAAATATACATTATTATTGTTATTATTATCATTATTATTACTACTATTACTGAATGATGATATTACACAGGGTAAAAATTAGTGGTAGATTTGGGAGTTCGGTTTCACGTTCTGTTTGATTCAATATATACGTTTCTAATACTTCTCTTGCTGACCATGAAATTGCAATAAATATAATAACCAAGGCATCACTTTTTTTACACAAAAAAATTAAACTAACATGTCAAGAAATGTTGAAGTAAATTTCAATAAACTGCAATTCAAGCTCGCAATACTTACTTCGTGAAATTGAGCTTTTTTCATGTCCCATCTTCTTCAACGCATTAGAAGTAAATACCTCGGTGTCGTAAAGACTTGGATACCATTCACTCATGTTCGTTTAGCAAATCCATGATGACTTTCTTTCACCGACATTTTAATAATCTATTCCATGATTAAAATCAATGTTGTTAGTCAACAAGGCAAGTAAACCTAATAAATGGAAAGTATAAAATATCAATAAAAACAGGACTTGAGAAAACGCTAAGCGTATTAATGATATCTTCCAAATGTTCTGTATGTCGCTTTATCAAAACAGCATGCTAAGAAATCAAATTCAACTTGCAACGCTGTCAAGTTATTTAAACGCTATTAAAATGTTCCTGCCAAACAAAACATTGTGATCTTCCCTTTACAACCTACACGAATCAGTGTTAGGGTTAAGTTTAAGAGACAATCCCCCAAAACGGCTGAGAGACTTCAAACAACAGAGACAATATTCAGAGGTATTTATATCTGTTGAAACCAATTGTCTTATTTGAATGAGCAGTGTTTCTTCATGCATTCGCTAAAATGGTATGCAGAATTGAATAGGTGAGCGTTTCTGCAAAAAAAGGTGAAAAAAAAGAGAACACCATGTAGTCAATAAACAGTACATTGTAGCTTAAGATTCAATGATCTCAGAAGTGCTTTTTCGGCTTGAATTCTTTGCTCTAACCTATTTTAAATGAGGTCGTGTTCTATATAGCGGGGGTTGTCATGTCATCATATTTTACTTTGGGAATAATTAAGTTTGTATTTGTATGTTTTAGTACTCTCATGGTGAACTGGGCGAGGCTGATCAAAGACAAACCAAGGTCGCTAATTATTAAAATTGTCAATTTTGTGATTGGATGGTATGATATTGTATTGTATATATGATATTAAACATGTCTATAATTCACGAATGTTTTTCTGCAGTGCATGGTGAAACATATATGAAGGTTAAAAATTTGAATCTTGTTTTTGTGAAACATTTCCTAATGTGATGTCATCTGTGCCCTTTATTGGTGAAGATCAAGCATGCCATGAATAATATGATCATGTACACTTCTATCGACTTTGTGTTTAGTTTATCAAAATTCTGCTCAAACTTGTTGCAGTAAAAAAAACCCGCAAGGCCCGAGCAATGTCACTTACAAACTTACAAACAGAAATACAAGCAGTTTTTTCGGATGACGCATTTTCCTGCAGTGACAGTAGCATTACATGGAAACATTTTCCGTTTCCTTAATCTTCCATGTTTTTTGAGCAAATTCTCTTCTACTTTACCCAGTTATTGTTTCTACCTAAAATTTGTTCTAAAAATATTTCTAGGATTTTGCAAGATCCACCAATCTATCGAATGTTTGAAGTAGGAAGCTTTTCAATTTAGTTTTTTTATCTTTATATAAAACCTTGAAATGTCAGAATGACATCTGGAGATGGTTAAATCTATCTTATAGGGGAGAAAGGCCTCTATAGCCTTGGTTGCCATCCTCCCAGAGATAAAAATAATAATAATAGCCTTTACTCGTAAGCGAGCATAAACTAGCGTAAATAATTAACAACAGATTCATTCGAGAAAAACATTAAAAATATATATTCTATCTTTTTCTTCTTTCTTTTCTTCTTCGATATCTATCAGTTCGTAGAACATTCAAGCTTTCACAAACAGCCTGAATTTTCGAACGCCACAACGAACGGTTCTTTGCAACAATATTCCAATCAAGTAAATCAATTCTCTTCAAGAGCTGTTTACAGTTATCTTTGTATCTTAGTTTTGGTCGTCCAACTGAGCGTGAGCCATGTTCAAGTTCACCGAACAATATCATCTTAGCTGCTCTAGCATCATCCATACGGCCGACGTGGCCAAGCCATCGTAAACGACTCTTTGCAATTAAAATTTCAATGTCATCGATGTTAGCTCTATTCAAAACTTGTTCATTGCTTACGTAGTCGTCCCATTTGATTCGCATAATTGAGCGAAGGTGGCGTTGCTGGAAGGTACGAAGTTGTCGAATTTCGTATGAATATAGAGTCCACGTCTCACTTCCGTACAACAGAATCGGTAGTAAACATTGTTTGTATACTGCGATTTTAGTGGTGATCGTCAGATCGTGGTTATCGAATACT
>RDPX01000185.1:334192-359315 GCA_003991215.1 Morbakka virulenta | reverse complement strand
TATTGCTGTTGCGCGTTCTGGACGGACTGAATCAACACTGTCATTAGTTGTTCTAACATTCCAAGAAGCAAGCGATAAGTTTTCGTAACGATTTGTCGGGTTTTGTATGTTTTCCACCACTACCGACGATTGTGGTGCATCAGTTTCCCCTGATGCGGTAACATTATCAACATCATTCAAATCTATCATCATTTCATTATACTATAAGGCTACCCCAATGAATGACGACATTGTTTGGGGTGAGAACAATGTCCCTTGGCAGGATCCCTTGTTGGTGCAGCGGCAAAGCGAAGCTAGGACAGCTACGAAGGATAGATCCTGTTGCGTGGTGCCAGAGTTACAACCGAGTTGATTGTTAAAACTGCCAGGTGCCAGAAGCGATGCCGAGTTGACAAACACAACTGCCGGTGCCAAAAATGATGCCGAGTTGACAATCAAGATTGCCGATGTCGTTCCCTGACACGGGGGGCTAAGGGTGTAATATCACAGGCCCAACTGTGAACACCCAGGCTAGTGGAGGGAAGGAGTCGCCTTACTTCTCCATTCTAGAGCGAGGCCCCAGGCCCGGCCCAAGCCACTGCCTCCCAGAGATAGTATCTAGATAAAAACTATACCTGATTCTATTCTATTCTATTCTATTCCGTTCAATTACATTCTATTCTAATTTACTCTATACTATTCTGTTAACGAATATTTATTTGCCACAGGCTTACCATTTCAACATTATATGCTGTTTTCCACATGAATCCTGTAGGGTCTAAAATATACAATAAAAATAAATAGTTATCTATCACATATTAAAAAGTTAAATTACTTAGCATTTATATCTACAAATGAAACTAAAGTGTACGCGAGAGTAGGCAAGATTAGCCGAATAATAAGAACAGGTTGTAACTTGAAAAGACCAGCTGGTTGAGTATTATAAGACGTTGAAACTGTCAAGTATTTGCTCCAAACGGTTATGCTTGCAAATAAAGTTAGTTAGTTTATCATCATACCTCATTCTCAATATACTCCAATCCATTTATATTATGGCATCTTTTATTTACTTTTTGTGCCAGACCTATATAAACATTTATTTCATTGACTTGGATCATGAATTTCATCGAAAAACACTTTTCATGTAATATTTCCAGATCAAAGAATACATAAAAGTTGATTTCCTTGCTGCAAATGTTATTATCTTCATTATTTAATACATATCTATGGCTACCACTTAAACAAAAAAGCTAACTTTTGGGGTAACAAAACCAAAAATGCAAGCAAATCCATTATTATTGAAAACACAACTGCCTTTACTGCTGCAATCTTGATGAATGGTCACCTTGAAAATTCATTAATAGCTATTTACTTCAATTATTTAGCTATTCAATAAAAACCCTTAAAATTGAAATAAACTATAGCAACACTCTTAACTAATTACTGAGCTCGGTCTTTTGGCATTATTTCCAAGACAGTTAGTAAATAAACTGCTATCTTTACGAATGATAACTTTTTAAGTTTGATTTTACCATAGCCTTTACAAAGCATTGGAAATCAACTCATCAGGCGGGTTTTTTAAGTACCAGCCGCTACTCTGCAGCAACAAAAAACAAGTAATCACGACGTGGTGGCTTTTTTAAGATATTAGCCCTTTCGATGATGATGATCATCATCGTTGTTCGACCTCAGTCGAGATGATAAATTGAACAACCTTCCTCCAGTAGTTTCGGTCTTCCATAGCTGCTTTAAGGCCTTGACCTGCCAAGCCAGTATCTCTTATAATGGTATCTAAGAAAGCCAATTTGCCAGAGCGCTTTCCCATGGATTCGGGTTTACAGAGAATTAGTGATAAAATCACTTCTGAAGTTGCTCTATGGCAATGGCCTGCAAATTGTACTCTTCTAGATTTGACCAAACTAGATACTGGTGAAAGGTTGCCATAAATTTGATTCTTGGTTGGATGTTTTTTTCAAGATAGGTTTTAAACCTGCATAAGTAGTTTTGTATAGCACCCATCTAAACGCTTTTCTGCTCTTTTAGATAGAGTCAAGTCTCTGATCCATAGAACAGAATTGGTTCAATGAGCGCTTTAATGGTAATGTCAAGTTCAGAAGTCCATAGTTTATGCAGTTTGTTGGACGCTGACCATGTCATGTCAGTCCTAACAAGAACGTCTTTTTCTGAAGAAGAAATAAAAGAACCCAAGTATTTGTAATCCTCTTTGGATTTTAAGTTAGTTCGAGAAAGAGTTTTAATTGGTTCATTATTTGTCTGATTAAAGCTCATATATTCAATTTTAGATTCATTAAGATGTAGACCAACACTGTTGGCTGCTGACTCTAAAGCCAATAAGAGAGTTTGAGCATTTGCTAATGACTCACTTATAAGAGAAATGTCATCAGCAAAATCTGTTTCAGTGACGTGTACAGCTGGATAACGAGAACTTTTGGGGGGTATGATTTCAAGGCCTTTGTTACTTATAGTGTCTATTGATACTCTTAGAATGTAATCAACAACTGCAATAAATAGAACTGGTGCTAGTCTATCACCCTGTAGAATGCCTGCTAAAATGTCAAAGGCTGGTGTTCCTCCATCTGGACTCAAAACTGTAGCTGTAGTATTTGTATAACATAAGTAACTCTTGCAGCTTTTCTTCTGATTCTGCAATCAGGACGGTATCATCTGCGTATCTTAAGTTGTTAACATTCTGCCCTTCCACAACTATCCCTTGCAATGGCTTTAAATGTCCAACAATGATTTCGCTGCAAAATTTGAAAATATCTGGGCTAAAGACGCATCCTTGCCAAGCGCCTCTTTTGATGTCGGTATATCAGCTATTGTCCCCCCCATATATGCATGCACACTATTTGCTTCCAGTATAGGTTTCATTGAATTCTTAAATCCTTTCCGTCCAGGTCTAAATCTTAAAGAAAGTTGAATAGTTCCTTATGTTGCACGTTATCGAATGCTTTTGCGTTTAAATAGCTCTTTCTGAAAGCATACGCAGTATAAAAATCGCATTCCTCGTACCGCATCTTCAACGAACCCAAAGTGCCCTTTCCTTATCTCCGGCTTTATCTTACTTTTTGCTCTTTCCATCAAAATTTTTAAGAGAACTTTTATCACATGTATCATCAGGCTTATCGTTCTATGCATTTCACATTCAATTGCACCAGGTTTCTTTGGCAGGGCTATGAATATCGGTTTACTGAGGTCTTCCAGGATGTCACCGCTTTCATAAATTTGGTTCAAAACTTCCGTGAACTTCTCAATGCCGAAGTCTTCAAGTGCTACAATCATCTCTAATACTACTCCGTCTGAATCCACAGCTTTATTCCTTTTCACCCAAAAAAATACTACAATAAAAAATAAAAAGTACTAAAATAATAAAAAAGTAAAAAATACTACATTTTCATACTTTTCGCTCAGATTGCACAACACATTTTGTTCAAATGGTCCTGGCCACCAAGTTGACAGTTGATGCAACTACTGGATGATTAAACAAATTCATTGAAAAATAAAATTTCTCAATAGGCGAGGAATAACTTTGCAGTATCCGCATTGAACAGCAAGCTGATTACGTCATTGATGACGAGATTGTTAGATCAATAATGCCAAGTTACTGTATGGAGACGCTTGCAATGGAGACCATTAAAAGTGTTTCTATATGCTCTTGCAACTATTAAGTTTACATGTTTTTTGGTATCAAAGAAATCCAGAGAGCAATCCGTGATTCCAGGTTTCCCAAAGATCTAAAAGTAATATCCCCACCACCACCACCACCGTAAACGTAAACGTCGTCACGCCAGCGTTTGCACGGCCGTTCTCGCTTTCTCTTTCCTTCTACCATCCCTTCTGGACATATTTTACATAATCCTGTTTCAGACCTTTTGATGTGCCCAAAGAGTTTTAGTACCTTGTTTTTGATTACTGGAGTGATTGGTGTCAATGCTGTGATCCTGAGGAGTTTCTTAATTGGGGTGTGATCTGTTAGTCTGCTGCCAGTCATGAATCTCATTTCGTGATTTTGAAATGTTTCTATTTTCAGCAACAAGGAAGTTGTCCAGTTAATGACTTCCAGACCATAAAGTATAACTGGGACATGGTTTCATATGGGTTTGCAAAGAAAAGTGTGACTGTATTGGAATTTTTGTACGTTGTAAATATTGACACAACACATATTTAAGTATCTATATTTGAAATGTTTATACTGAATAAATGTATTGCCTTCTTATAGTTCGAAAAAAGGTTGTATGAAACAGTTTTATTATTTTTATGAATTTATTATTTTTTTATTACTTTATAAAGGTTTTTTAATATACACTTTTTTGTCCTTTCAGTTTACCGTTTTTACGCCTTTTCCTTGAATCTAATTAGGCAATTACAATGTTCATTTTGTTCGCTGATTAAACACTAAAACATTATAAACGAAGCGAAGCAAAGGTCAATCTAGTGATGATTTTCAAATGTCAATCTGGTGATAATATTCAAAGGTCAGCCTTGTGATGATTTTCAAAGGTCAATCTGGTGATAATATTCAAAGGTCAGCCTTGTGGTGATTTTCAAAGGTCAATCTGGTAATGATATGCAAAGGTCAATCTGGTAATGATTTTTAAAGGTCAACTTGGTGATGATATTCAAAGGTCAATCTGGTGACGATATTCAAAGGTCAATCTTGTGATGATTTTCACCATCCACAACATCCATTCCTTGGCATTAAACAGTAAATCCCACTGCTCCCGCTGATGATAACATACTTCCATTAGCTTCTATATATACAGAGGCACCAGGTTGTAGAATAATGAAGCTTACTATCTCCAAGCTACATAATACTGTTGTATTTGTCTGTGTTTACATCAAACTGAAAAATGAGCAAAGAAGTACTGATGCATGTATTGTACATCCCATTACTTAGTATATATTCTTGTTTCTTATTTATTGTCAGGTTGATCTTTAGAGCAGATGCAATGGTATCATTGTTATTTTTTGAAGATGAGCCAAACCAAGGCTTTGCATAATCTTTTACTTTCATCGAATAATAGTTACCCAGTTTTCAGTCGTACAAGCTTGTGAAAAATATAGATTAATAAACTTGTAAAGAATAAATGTAAGGGACTAATTCGTTTAAAAGCTTAGTTGATACGTTATTAACCAGACAATAATCCAGAAATCTAAAGCCAAGTATATTAATAACCAAAGGATCTTGATCTTTGTACTTACTAGTACAAATAGTGATCTAAGGGTGTGCATTTACGCCTTCCTTGGGTGATCGAAAGAAGAATTCTCCTAATTCTGAAGGTCTAGTCCTACCCAGTTCCTTTGCAACAGAATGATATAAAGAAAGGCGATGAAAGAGGTAGAAAGTAAGAATAAGAGAAAGGGATTGGGGCTAGAGAAAAATAGAGTAAGTGGAAGAGAGAGAGAAAGAAAAAGAGAGAAAGAAAGAAAGAAAGAGAGAGTACGAGAGAAAGAGAGGGATAGAGAGAGAAAGAGAGAGACACAGAGAGAGACAGACAGACAGAGACAGAGAGAGACAGAGAGAGAGGGGGGGCGGGATAGAGAAAGAAAGAGAGAGACAGAGAGAGAGACAGACAGAGAGACAGAGAGACAGAGAGACAGAGAGACAGAGAGAGAGCAAGAAAACAAGAGAAAGTCTTTCAAGTAGAAGCAGGTCCAGATGATTGGACTCACTGTTTAGTAAAACATTTTTCTGGGTACGCCTTTAGAGGCTTTTTTGTATGACATATTTGATTATTGCGTTGTAATCCCGTATTCATGAGATCTCTTGCAATAATTACTATGATTTGTGATGCCTGAGAATTACAAAAAAAACACCAAAGGTTATTCAGATCATTATTTTATTTTGATATTGCCTATCATTTCTTTCTTTATTAACAAAACTCATACCAATACTGCATTGTTTTAAATTAATCATTAGCAAATATTTCATGAATAGGGATAAAAAGTTATTATAAATGAGTAATTACGGCATCAAAAATAAGAATCAAAGCCAATGCTATTAACGAGAAGCCTTTTTAGACCAGTTGGCTGAGGTAAACAAACAGTACATCTGAGAAACACTTTGACGTTAGGTTAGATTATGTATTCAAGTACAACAATAGTCAGCCAAAATCCTGCTTGCAAAATACATTATCAGTGTTTGTAGTTGAATGTTCAAAACGTGACTCCTAACAACTGAGCCTTGATGTAAATAAAATGAAGGAGTAAAACTTGAACAGTGAAGGTTGCTGGACATTTTGATGTTGTTTTAACATTGACCAGAAAAAAGCCTTTTTCTTGAAGCTAAATAAAAGTCGGTGGATTTAATGGTAATTAATAGTGATAGAGGTCCCTTCAAAGATATTAACCTGTAAACACGAGTAAATGACAGCCTTCTTACAGCTTACCGTTGTAAAATTGTTTTTTCCAGTGACTCGTCATGATGTACGAAAGGCTCATATTTGACCGCGGTGGTGTCCTTCGTCATGGCTCTCCACTTGACCCGGTCCTGCGTCGCTCTGTACGCCTGTACTATGAAGAGTCCAGATTCTTCCTTAATGTTATCCATGTACCTTGTTCTCGGCCTTCCTTATTTTCTAGCTCCAGTAACCATCCCCACGATCAGTTCTTTTTCCAGGGTATGGATTTTTAGTATGTGTTCTAAGTAAGGGGGTCTACGGTTCACTACGGTCTGCTGTAGTCGATTGTAACACTGAATTCTCCGAAAGACGTCCTGGTTTGTTACTCTCTCGGTCCAACATATTCTTTGAACTCTCCTGTAACACCACAACTCGAAGCTGCAGAGTTGTCTCCCATCACTCTTTTTGAGAATGCATGTCTTACAACCATAAGTTGCAATCGGAAAGTCTAGTGAGTTTCGCAACCTTAGTTTCATTTTTCTTGATATCGATTTTTTTTCCAGACTGTTGTGAGTGCTGATGTTGCATTTTTTGCGACAGTAATCCACTTCTTTATTTCAGGGGTATCGTAATATTCATCAGTAAAGAAGACTTTCAAATATGTGATTTGTCTGACGTTTTCCAATGGTTGACTATTAATAAATATACTGAGTTCATCATCTCTTTCTTTGCAAAGGATTTTCAACACCTTAGTATTCTTTGTATTCAATGCGGGTCCAGCACTTTTTGAGCTTCGTTTCACTCTGTCAACAAGATCTGGTAGTTTCCCCAATGTACTCACTATCAATACTAGATCATCAACATATCTGAGGTTTATGATAGATCTTCTCCTTTTCTCACGCTTCCTTGGAACCCTTCCAGCCCTTCTCTACTTATGCTTTCCGAGTAAATGTTGAATAGGTGTGAAGAGGTTGTTGTATCCCTCGCCCTCTTCCTTTCCACTGAAACAAACAACTTTCTTTTCTGATTTGAAACTATCTTTTGTACTCCAGTTGGTCTTTCAAATATCCCTGATTTGATTTTTACAGCGATCAATTTCGCCACATAGAGTCTTGAGCTTTCCGAATACCTTCATTTTCCTGACGTTCCACTTTCAAATATTGAGAGGTTTTCCGAGCTAAGTTCTTCCAGTGGTCCATTTTTTATTGTCAGCTTGGTTGCTTATTGCACAACGCGTCCCTTTGTTACCCACGTGACGGACAATGTAGTATGGCTTTCTGGATTTTGTAGTCATGGCGAAAGAAGTGGTCCAGAGTTGCGGATAGTGGTTGTAGAGCCCTCAACATTCTTCCCACCACCGCAGTCCCTATACAATGTGGTGCACCCAGCCATTTTCCTGTTTACGGACCTTCCGACAGTCTGCACAATACATTAGCCGTTGGTTGTGCCAGAGTGATTCTTCCGCCTGAATGTATCATCGGGCGAGCTGCTACCCTCGCCTTCACGGTAAATCTGATAGGGGAGCTTCGGGGTTACTCGACTTGCACAAGGTCTACCCCAAGACTGCACAGAGAAGAAGGGTCTCACACTTCCTTGTAGGGTGTCCCGCTGCGCATCCAATCACTATAGGCTCTTAATTACGAAAGAAAAAATCAAGCTAAAAAGGATAACGAAAACAAAGAACAACAAGTCTTTTTAAAACAAGCCAACTCCAAGATTGCATTGTAGCAGTTTTAAGCACTTTACAAGATAATTTTGTGAAAAAAGACGTGTTTGTCAAGCTTTAAGCTAGCAATGAGGATTTCGTTCTCTGAACAAGCACTTCATGCGGAGGCTAAACAAATCTATAAGAAAAAGATCTGCATGTTGTTATTGTGCCAGGTAATTTGAACTTGAGACTTTTAGAGAATATGCAATTCAGTACTCTTAAAGACGAATCTTCTATTCCACAACTCTTTAATGCACCTGAAATGCCTACATCTTCTCTAGTTAAAGCCAAATTCTTTGCACAGCATTGTGTATCTAATTTGACTCTCAACAACAGTGCTCATTACCTAACTGATTTTCCATCAAGTACTGACTTTTATCTTGATAAAGTTGAAATAAATTCATACCTTAGGTACATCTATCAATCACCAATATGACAAATCTTAAGTTGGCGGAGCTAATAGCGTTTCATCCATTGCACTTTTGAACTGCAATCACGAAAGGTCCTCTATTCTCCCCAAACTTTGAGTGACTCATGTTTACCCTCCTGCCGGAAAGAAGCATCTGTCTCTTCAGTCGACAAGAACTCTAGTGTCTTTTCTGCTTTAAGTAATTATGGACTTATTAGTCTTTTATTTATTATAAGCAAAAAAGTTTGAGTCTATTATCCATGTCTCACTTGTTAAATGTCCAAAGTCACGTGATATTTTTTTTTGATCATCAATATGGTCTCATTTCCATACGGTCTACTACTGCCTTCCTTTTTGATTTCGCTAAAGTTATTAACTGTGTCCTTGATGTTTCTGGCAAAACAGTAGCTATTCCTTTTGACATTTAAAAGGTTTTTTTGTTGATGCACTGGGGTCGTATCAGAAAAGCTTAAGACATATGGTTTGTCAGGTAAAATACTGTCCATATCATGATATTTTCTATTTGGTCAAATCATCAAGGTTGTACTTATTGGATGCTCCTCTGGTAGTTACTTTATTAATGCTGCTGTTCCTCAGGGCTTTTTTTAGGTCCGAGTTTGTTTCACTTTTATTAAATGATCTGCATAATTGCATTTATTTCGGGATATTTGCTGATGCCATTACCATTTATTATTGACTGGAAAAACCGTAACTGCTCAGAAAAGTCAGAATGGAGAGTTCTGTAGAGGATACCTTCTTAACGTTGCCGAGTGGAGGAGGAAATGACTGCTCACTTTCAACCTCCAGGCTATGATCAAAATCAATGGGTCTCTGGGTCCTTCGAAACCGAATTCGCTCTGGGTAAGGCCGACATGGCAGTTACATGCATAAAGTTGGTCTGAGTGATAACCCAAACTGTATATGTGGTGACGTGCAAACACTTCATTATGTACTAAATTGCCGTACGATAGGTATCAGAGGTAATATCAGCACTGTTGATCACGACTATCGAGATTGGCTGAGTAATAACAAGCTGCTAGATATCCATTTCTTTATGCTTTTTCCATAATTTCTTATTAGTTCATACGAAATATATGTATATATATATATGTTGCCGGAGCAAACACAGCTTAAAGAGTTATTGTGGGATCCTGTCAGAGTGCTCAAACCACGCATGCGCAGTGAACATTATATATATATAAAAAAAAATATATATATGGGGAGGAAAACAATCGATTGCTGGAAAAATTCTTTCCGCCAACAGCCATAGGAATCCAGCTCTTCCGTCAGTTGCCATAAATGACTCTCAGCTCCCTAACAGTTGTGGCTGTAAGCTTTATAACCTTCTATTCTATTAGGATATTCACTGCAAAGAATATATAAAAGGTATTGCCAAAACGGCTTTCTTAATAATTGTCTATGTCTATCAGGCACAAAAATATCTCTGTCAGACAAGTATTTTATAGTTTATAAATAGTCAATCTCGTCATGTATAGAAGATTGTTGCCACATCTGTGCTTTCTGGGTCGAATATGACGTCGAGTGCCCACCCTGATTCATCTTCAATTATTTAAAGGGTCATTAACCTCCAGGACATGACCTAAAGCGTGAACAATGGGTGCTCTTAAATCGATTACGATCTGGATATGGACGATATGCCGATTTGATGCATAGAATTGGTCTAAGGGACAATCCATTTTGTCGTTGTGGTGAAATTCCCATCAACACGTATTGATTTGCCAACTGATAGGTATTCGAGGTGATATCAAAACCGTTGATGAGGACTTTCGTTTGTGGCTCAATGACAATTTCTTAGATATTTAGCAATTTTTTTGTTGATCATACGCATATATATATATATATAATATATATATATATAAGGCTCATTAATTTTATCACATTATCTGATTATGTCACTTTCTTCCTTTTTCTACAAATACTTTTTTAGCAGATAAAGTCAAAATCTTTTCCCTCTGGTAGAATATTAATCAAATAATAAAATACTGTTCATAGTATTACTCGTTCTTTAGTAAATATTCGGCTTTTTTCTGTGTAACTTCTTAAGTGTTGGACTTTCACCTATGCTATGAGTTGCTTTTCTTGCACTCCTACCTTCTTGGATTTTTGAAATGTTTTTGCTTCTCTAACAGTTATAAACGTTATCGGTCCAAGATCCTTTATTCCAGGTATCTTTTAGGTATGCCTTCCGCTAAACCTCCTCACCTTCTTTCTGTAGATCTTAATATTTCAGGGCATTAGCGCCCTAATATGAACAATTTAGTTAAAAATACACCAAAGTTGGCTACAAAGGCTTGATAAAGCAGGAGATTACCAAATCTTTTTAGGCAAAGACTTCAATGTAAAACGTAAGAGTCAGAAATTTATTTGCAGTTGGATAAAAAATAAGGGTTGTCTAAGCTAGGATATTTCCACTCTCAATAATATTCCTGGTGTCTAATAAATTGCCAAGAAAACTCTTCCAGTTTTCTCTGCAGGTCCAGTATCATATAAGTTACTGAATGTCAATTTGTTGCCAAGCAGCAAAATCAAGATTCTAAGACCAGCTAAACATACCAAGGATGTCACAATGAGTTACGCTGAAACTATCTTAGTGGCTAATTTTTTCAGGCACTGTGGAGTCAAGAGAAACTGCATAAAACTATCAAAACACTAAAACGACAAAGCGCATGGTATGAACGGAAAGTTTGGGGACCAGGAATACAGTCTTGGTTGTTGTAGATATGGCGTCAAAAGGTCATGTGCCAAAACAATTATCTTTCGGCTCTTAATTTAGAACTACTACGAGTTCAAAGTCCCAGTAGCAATCAGATTCAGTACGTTTAGTAAAGCTTTCAACAGAATCTACATACCGAATCTACGGCTTATTCCATGGAGTGCCATCAAATTTGATCCTTGCTGTACAGGAGATATTGGAAAAGTCAAATCTCTGAGTACTCACATTGACTACCACGATAGTTGCTTTTACATTCTTATTGGAGTGCGGCAAAGATGCTCTCTCTTACTGCTCTGCTTTGTCATTTTTAATGACAGTGCTGGAAGATATACGCTGGAAGACATACGCTGGAAGACATACAATGAAAAATCCAGGCAGACATACAATGAAAAATCCAGGCNGCAATCAGATTCAGTACGTTTAGTAAAGCTTTCAACAGAATCTACATACCGAATCTACGGCTTATTCCATGGAGTGCCATCAAATTTGATCCTTGCTGTACAGGAGATATTGGAAAAGTCAAATCTCTGAGTACTCACATTGACTACCACGATAGTTGCTTTTACATTCTTATTGGAGTGCGGCAAAGATGCTCTCTCTTACTGCTCTGCTTTGTCATTTTTAATGACAGTGCTGGAAGATATACGCTGGAAGACATACGCTGGAAGACATACAATGAAAAATCCAGGCAGACATACAATGAAAAATCCAGGCAATATTTGGTACAAAAGAGCTCACCCTTTAGTTTAAAGCTTAAATAAATTCTAGCCGGAAACCAATGGCTGCAAGACCTGCTTACCTCAAGTATTGATTTTATGAGAATTCAAAATCTTACCATCAACTCTCGAGGAAAAAGTAATTGCTATCCGTGCATCGCAAGCTTCAAAGATATAGACCCTATTTGTTGTCAACACTATTACTATTTTTCTAAGTGACCCACAAGTAAATTCTTTTAGGAAAAGCAATTCGATGTTCTTGACTTAACGTGACTAAAACTATTACTATTCAAAAAGAAAGATCTTACTTGAAAGATCAGAATATCAATCCTGACATCTGGTAGTAACATTAATCTAAAGACAACTATGAAAAGTGTTACACCTGACTCTAAATGGATGTATAAGGGGAAAAGAACTAAATGAGCTAGTGGTACGACGTTGAAAGACACCTGTGAGCAGTCAAGTGGCGTTAAAATGACGTATATAACTTCGCCAGAAACAAGAGACCATATCAAATCCCAAAGATTCACCTGTTTTATTGCCATTCTTTTAAAACAGAATAAGAGAGCACAGATTTTCCTATTTGTCTATTATAAATTTATAATTATTATAATTCTCTAATTCTATATCATAATTTTATAAGTCTATATTCATTGAAGAATAAAATGATTTTTGTTATTTTATGCGCTATTACTCAAATCATTATCTACTTGATCGCAGTTGTTCAATTGAGAAGTTTGCTCGATAGATGAATGAACAACAGAAGAAAGGAAAATATTTCTTTGTTAATAATGACACTCAGAAGAGAGATTTTAGATGGTGACATGACATGTAATCCTACATAATAAGAATTAAATTTTTATCTTCACAACCACAATTACTACGATATATGTTAGCTTAAAGGGACATTGTATTCTCACAAAAAGGTGTCAAGAAGAACCAAAAAAAATTGGGAATGTACGTTTGAAGTAGTCATATTTCTCTAGATTCTTCAGTTCTTTCTCAGATGGAAAGAAAAGTAGAAAAGGGTTTGAACATGCTAGAGAATATTATACTGTTTTTCTTTATATGACGGTTATTAAGCTTAAATATCCTTTGTTATTAAGACTTATAAAGTTCAAATTTTGATAGCTACTTTAAAGTATGAGAATGGACTTTACTCTAACACCACTGCCAGTTGTCCTGGTTAAACGAAAATATAGGATCATTTTTTATATTCTCCTCGCACCCTACTGAAAACGCAGTGTTGATTTCAACTTTGTTAGATACTTTAGTAATAAAGAACTAATAAAGTCTAATAAAATCTAATAAAGATCTTTAATTGTTTCCCTCGGGGCTTTTTGTTGTGTCGTCTATTCTTTCAGGCAAGTCACTTTGGACTACCCTCTTTCCACTCAACTATTGTTTTTGTACCTTGCAAGGTATATGGTGTACTTAAGTAACTGGCTAATTTTGTACCTTTGCTACATTTAACACAAGTTATACTTCCTTTTGATTGATGTAAAATCTCGAAAAATTGCTTAAATAATTGCTCGTAAGCTCTAAAAATTACCTCAATCCAACAAACACTGTTGCCGTTGAAATGGTAATAAATTACACAAAGGCTAGTGTGTTTTCTTTCTTTCCTAAGCCATAGCAAATCATAGATTGATAAGAAAATAGTTATGAATCTGCTGTTGAAACAATATGCATTAAGCAATGAGAATATGATATTGCAATGGAAATCCCGTACAATTATTTGTCTCGACAACTTTTCCAACTATGAGCATAACCAATCGACAAATGATTTACGAACAAACTTAAATGAAATGGTTATTTGTTTGTTTACCAGTAATTCAAGGCATTATATAGCGATTAAGTCGAGCCATTCATTTAGATCAATATAGTAAATAATTAGATTGACCAATTAAAAATGTGAAAAAAGGAAATGATTTACAATGATCAGCATAAACCTTGAATGCCATGACAAACAACTCAAATACAACATTTGCCAATGCAGGTAATCTATGACTGGCTACAAGCTCAATACTACCATCAATAAAGCAAGCCTTCAAAGAACATAAACAAAATTTATTACTAATTTCCATAGGCTAATAATACAATTAGTAATCTATAAACCATCAAAAAGTATTGCTAATTGTTATTACAATACAGAATAGGGGGTGCTTAAGAAAATTCAATGCACATACCAAACTCTTTGGATGAACGTCCTAGAAGTGGATTTGGTTGAGGTATAGAAAGGGCCTTTACAATGGCAGGGTTTCTCTGTGCCATAGACGGTTTTCTCTCCAAAAGTGGTCTTTTTCTTTCCATAAACTTGTTGAATGTTCCAGTAGGTGCATCAGATATCTCAAAAAAATGATATTGATCGTGTTGGATATGGGCATGGTCTCGAGAAGCGTCTAGGGAGAAAAATTAAAAATTTATTATACCCACAATTCATAAATTTTGCCTATTTTAGAACATAATGTGCTTCAGTTATAGAATTGGAAATTCGATTTTATTCTCTTCATATTTTTTACTTGTACGGTTTGTCAACAACATATGTTATTTATCCTGTCTTCGTCTCTGTTTTTATGGTACTTCCCCTTCAATTTTTAGTCATTTTTGAACATTATTTAGTCATTCCTTCTAAAGCAATTTTTTATTTCCTTAATTAAAACTCCCTTTCTTCACCTACTACTCGTTTTTATTCCCTCTTTTTCGTTGTTGTTATTCTTTTTTCCCCTGAATTACGACCGGCTCTAGGAGAAAGAATCCTTCAAATTCTTCTTTCCTTTCTAGTCACAAGCAAAAAGACGATCAATTTGATAATTGAACGTCACAAATGCAACTCTGTACATTAAAGCCCCTTAAAGACATTTCCGTGACAAGTAATCATGTTACTTTAGAAACCCGTAACCATTATATATCTTTGCAGGGAGAAGAAAGCAACAAGTTATAACATTGATGGACTCTAGAGATCAGAAACCAACATATCTCGTCATGGCATTGTTAAATTTGTTGATATTTTCTTTACAGAAAGGCTTAATACAGAGCAAGATTAATTCTTGATATTTTGAGGAAAATAAACGTGTAATAATAAATGAAGCCTTGTGGATAGAAATTCCCTACTTTACTAATCTGAACATTTTAGAACAAATGTTGTAATATCTGAGTTAATCAACATTTTCTTTGCAAACTGACACCAAAGAGAGTTGGACAAGTCTTGCATGGAGATTATAAATATCACGAACATTTTCCCTCAGGATCTTTTTATTCTTCCTTGCAAAACGTAACGGTAAAAACAACGTTTTGACCAACATCAACCTTTGTCAAGCTAGATTTCTCTTGGAACAAGAGTGGAATGTTTTCTGGTCCTGAAATTCTAAGCTTTGTTTTTTAAAATATACTAATGTGGTACTATTAGACAGACAAGAATCTTTTTCTTCTTCTTCTTCTTTATCTTTCTGCTGCTTCCTGTTAGGAGTCGCCACAGCAGATCATACCCCTCCATTTGCTACGATCGGCAGCATCTTTCCTTATCACTCCCACCCCCCTCATGTCCTCCTTTATTATATCCATGTAGCGTCTCCTTGGTCTTCCTCTCTTCCTCCTCCCTGGTAGATTCATGTCTAACATTCTCCTCCCGTTGTAGTTCAGACAGACAAGAGTGAATTGCTTAATATCATGGTTTCTTGGACTGCAAAACTCGTAGTATCAGTTGATTCTGATACTGAAATGTAAGAGACTCGGGTAAAATATGGACTTACACCAAAATGATCTGTCACTACAGAAGATCCTGTTGGAAATT
Source organism: Morbakka virulenta (assembly GCA_003991215.1). NCBI lineage: Eukaryota > Metazoa > Cnidaria > Cubozoa > Carybdeida > Carukiidae > Morbakka > Morbakka virulenta. The sequence goes on along the minus strand of RDPX01000185.1, from coordinate 343,614 downwards.
ATCAGCCACCAATTGATGTCAGGTGTAGTTCCAAATAGATGGCATTTTGCTGTGTAATCTACAGTTAACTGATAAAAACGTATTCGTAAATTTACCTTTCTCTGAAACAAGGCCATAAAAACCCCCAGAGAATTAACTACCCTGTCTGACACTAACATAAAAGATTGTATTGCAGACCAAAAGGTATTTTTTTACAACTGATTTTGTTTCTCAAATAGAGATTTAAATCTTAGGTCCGTATGTAAAGGTATTCTAAGCAATATAACTGTATCTAGCTTATCGTTCGACTATATTTGAAACATCAGAAAAATCGTAAACAAAAGATATTTTGTTCTTATTTAACTTGGCAGATTACAGCGAAATGAAAATGCTTAAATCGAGTCTCTTAACTAAGAAGCTGCAGGCGTCGCTGTTTTCAAAGATAATTCGCTTAGATGCCATTCCAGACTATTGAAGACATGGTTAGACTTCTGCTACAGGATAAACACAATTTTAAAAGGCCAGCAAGTTGTACAAAGTTAATGATTAACAAATTTTTCTCAAAGATGTACGAGCAAATAAGACCTCAAATTGTGAAGCCTCTGTTAGACAACAAAACCTTTTGTGTGTATTATTTCATTCCGACGTAAACCAAAAGACTGATGTGAAAGTTAATTAACCTACAAAAACAGAGATGTCAGGCATGGCAGAAAGGATAAATGAACCGTGAAGCATTGTCAGGCAGGGTAACACACTTTTCTTTACATTATTCAGAAAATACTATAATCCATATTAAAATTTCATAACCTCATAGATTGCACTTTATACCATCATATAGTGGTAGAGGCATGACTGGTAAAGTGTATATTTGTCTTCAATCATTATGTCTCTAATCATAAAGACTGCATCTTTTATTTTTGAGCTTTAATAAGCTGAAGCAAAACAAGATTAACATTTTGAGGATTTTAGAAACTTTTTGTTGAGAAGCAGTTGACTTCTGTGACCTAGCAATTTATTGACCCAGCTGTAGCTTGAGCAGCAATATTATGAGCAAATCCTGTGACCCAATCTTTTCTGACCTCAATATTCTGAACTTTCCATATTGTTTTAATCCCTACTTAGAAGGCACATTAAAAGATATAAATGCGCATTTGTATATTAAGCTTACTCTAATGGTAAGCTACAACAAATCATTAATCTCGTATACACATCAAATATAACAGAGAGACTACTTTTCACGCTTTTGTTTAGAGTAACCAGAAAGTATATTAGGCCATTGTAAAAATGCCATTCGGTGAGGAATGTCAAAAAAGGTTAAAGACGATTAAATATGAATTTTGTTATTTTGAAAATGTTCTTCTTGGAAACTCTACATGCATTTCTTACGCATTGAAATAAAAGTAAACAAACAGTCCTAAATGAAGAAAATAACTTCTATCGCATGACAAAATGGAAAATAGGTTCACAATGCGTCCCCATACTTTGGTTCTTTCCTCTCAATAGCGTTATTTTTTCCGTAAAAGTTTCTAATTGAATTGATTCGATTGGAATATATTTACCCTACTTGTGAGAACATTATCCACACCAGGCGCCAGCTCACAAATAATGATAATAATAACAATGATGATAATAATAATGAAAATAATAATGATGGTGATAATAATAATGATGAGACGATGATAATAATAATAATAATAATAATAACATACCACTTTGTGTAACAGAAAACAATTTTATCACAATACCCTGGGACTTGTCCAAACTGACAACTATTCAGGCAAACCGACCAGACATTTTCATCAAAAACCATCAAGATAAGACCTGCTTCCTTATGGAAATGAGCATTCCTGCTAATAGTAACACATCATTAAAGATATTTGAAAAACTTAGTAAGTATAGAAACAACAAAGATGTGGCACGGCGTAAAGGGGAGTATGGATCACACATCCACTGTCTCACCCGGTAGGGGTTTGCTGAACACGCAGGGCAGCTCAGATTGTCATCATGCTACTGCGTGCTACCACATAGCTATATGGAATGTCAGGACACTAGACCAAGCAGGGAAGTTGGGAAACATTGTGAGAGAAATGGTGAGAGTAAAGATTGACATACTTCATACAGAAGTCAGAAGGTAACACTCGGGAAAAATCAAGTTAGAAAACAACATATTTTTACACACAGGACCGGATAAAGAACATATTCATGGTGTTGGAATCCTACAAGGATCAAACATAGGAGATTGTCTATTTGGCTACTGGGCTGTCTCCTATAGAATGGTTGTAATTAAATTAGAAGGAACCCATTCAACACCACCATCATTCAAGTATATGCACCAATATCCAACAGCAACGAGGAAGACATTGAAAACTTTTATACAGATCTGGATAAAGCCAAGGCACAATGCAGATCCCAATACATTGTGTTTGTCATGAGTGACCTAAATGCAAAAGGTGATGAAGGTAGTCGATCATATATTGCAGGACTATGTGGACTGGGCAAACGAAATAATAGTGGAGATACTTGGGTTTACTGATGTGAAGGAAATAACCACGTGATCACTAATACTTACTTTTAACATCACTCCAGACGTCTATCGACATGAAGAAGCCCAAATGATTGCTCAAGGAACTATATTGATTTCATAACAATCAAAAACAGATTCAAAAATGCTGTCACACAAGGACAGTGTTATCCAGGTACAGATTGCAACAGTGATCATACTCTATTAGTTGCTTCTGTCAAGCTGAAATTGAAGAAACTGAAACGACCAAAGAAGGTGATATGGAGAAACCTAGACCAACTGAAATCTAATGATGTGAAAATGGCCTTTCAACAACAGGTTAAATTTCACATGAAAAATGATAAGGAAAACAACAGAGAGGTAGATAACTATGAACAAATATAATCGCCAATTAGTAAAGCTACTGAAGAGATTATACCTCCTGTAACACAAAACAAGAAGCAGGAATGAATGAAGGACAAGATTTTAGAACTAATGGAAAAGCGTAGAACATTAAAGGGATGGTCAGAAGAATATGGCGGATTAAACAGGGAGGTTCGTGTAAAATCGGCAAGCAAAGGAGTGTACGTATATGAAACAGTGCGAAGAATTGAAATGAATGGAGAAGACCACCCTAAAGAAGTTGCATGACATGGTGCGACAGGTAACCTCAAGTAAAGAAAGTGTTACATCCAGCTGCATTGAAGCAAAAGATGCAAGTATTTTGGTTAATCAAGAGAAAATGTTACATCGATGGAAAGAGCATATAGAAAAGTTGTTTGCTGATAACAGTGGAGGAAGAAATATTTCCCAGAAACAAGGAGGCACCCCGATTTTAAAAGTGTAAGACATGATAAGAGGTAAAGCTGGGGTTCCCGGATGAGATTGTGGCAGAAGCCATCATCTTGGTACAAGAAGAGTTTCGAATAGAACAAATAACAAGATAAGCAAATAAAATCTATGAGAAAGGTCATTTTCTAGAGATTATCCGCAAATTTATCTTTATTACTCTGCCCACGAAAACGGGACCTACGACATGTACGTTTTCCAGAACCATAAGCTTTATGACCACTGTGAATCCATACCATCAGCTTTATGATCAATAAGGGCACACGAAATTCCATCTCTTTACTCAAAATATTAGCAGCGAAAGGAGGTAGTATGTAAAGCACATGTATGTTTCACTGACTATGTGGAAGCCTTTGATCGAGCTAGACATGAGCATTTGCTTAAAATTCTGAAAGCATTAGATCTGGATGGACAGGATATTGAGCTGTTGAGAAACTTATACAGGAAGCAAAAGGCAGCTGTGAGACTCAAAGGCGAAGTTAGCGAGTATGTCGAAATAAGACGGCGTGAGAAAAGGAAGTATACTTTTCCTGACCTGTTCTCACTTGACACGGAAATGATCATGCGAAACATTAAGAAAATGAAAGGAATATCCATTGGTGGAATAAATGTTAACAGCACTAGATATGAAGATAACGGAGTGTTGATAGCAGACAGTGAAAAAAAGCTGCAAACCATTGTGAATACAATGGTAGAAGAAAGCGAGGAGAAAGGTTTGGAGATAAACATAAAAAAGTCATTTGTCATGGTATTTTCAAAGAAGAAGGAGACGAGATGTAATGTGCTGGTTAAGGGCCAAGAACTGGAGAAATTTGAACAATTTTTTTATGTGGATAGTATGGTTTCAGCAGACACAAGATACAAGATCAGAGATGGAAATAAAGAGAAGAATTGGCATTGCAAAAACAAACTTCAAAAAGGTTAGAGAAGGTTTTACGGTCAATTAGTGTGTCTATCTAGACTAGAATTAGACTACTTAAATGCTACGCGTGGTCACGTCTACTATATGGTTGCGAGAGTTTAGTCTTGAAAATAGGATTAGAGCAGTGGAAATGTGGTTTATAAGGAGAATGTTGAGGGTATCATGGACAGACAGGCTAACCAATGTGAAGGATCTGCGTAAGGCAGGGACTAATAGATGTTTATTACAGACGATCGTGAACGGGCAGATTCGGTTTGTAGGGCATGGGATGAGGAAGGAGAGGCTTGAAGAGGTTTTGCTGACTGGCCATGTAGAAGGAAATAGATCTAAGGGAAGACAAAGAACTACTTACTGGGCATGGTTAGAAAGTGCAACTGGCTGGAGACCGAGTCTGAATGATCGACAAGAGAAGGATGTTATGGCTGCCGCCTACGCCAGAATTCTGATAAGGCATCCACATTGATTAACATATATTTATAGATTTCACAAAAAAACTACACACCACAGCGTAGATACCACAACATTTTTAACGAAAGCACCAAGAAGATGAGTTGTTTTTGCAGGCCTGACATGGAAACTATTCTTACACAGCATAACGTCAAAACATTGAAAAATTATACCAGCACCAACAAGGAAATGCAGCTGTAGATTTTTTAATTTTCGTGCTAGTTTACGATGCTGTGGATGAAGCAAACAAAGTGACATCAACTTGCTACGGAAGATATGGAGAGGATATTAGGAAAAATTATAGCAAACAAGAAACTCAAATAGTCCATGGAAACTAATTTTAAAAACACACCTTGAAGCTCAAAGACATAACATTTAATGTTTTATACGATTTAGTACTGAGAAGGTAGTTCCATACAAATGTAGAGCAATAAATTATGACTTGTGCCTACCCCCAGAAAGTGGCTATTGTACAACAGACCATTTTAGCCTCAAACAAATGCCAAAAAGTTATTTTTAGGTGCTGTTCTAGGAACAGCTTCATAGTTGGCAGTGCAAAGTGACTAATATAGTCCCTCTAAAGGAATGTTCTATTTTGAAAATCCTAATATGAAGTTCTGTTTTAAGTAAGTATTCATAGCACTATGAAACTTGACCAGATATGAAGCTTTAAGTTTACATCCTTGTGTCTCATGTTTTGAATTTTGTGTTAAATTACATACACATGTATATCAGAGACGAAATAATGAATAATAAGGGTATTCTAGTTTTTTGATCTTTGGTTTTTCTTTGCTTCAAAATTTGTTGACCACACCCTTCAGTTTGGCTTAAACTACAAACAATGTCTTTTAAATGAGGCTAAAAATAACTTTTAAAAGACTGAATCTTGACAGATATTAATGCCTTCTACTAAGGCCTCAGGATATTAAGAATCTGATCTGAGTATTGTCGTCTTCACTTTACAAGACATGGCAGTTTTACGTCAAGATGAGAAATTTGTATTGGTTTTTTCATTTTTCATAGTTTTGGGAGCAAATATTGTGGGAGGTAAGGGAATATTTCAAAAGCTACTGCACAACAAAGTTCATGAAACCAACCCAAGAGCACCCGGAGCATGGTTATACTTAGTGAGAGAGAATTCAGATAATCTAAGTTTACAGGAGATGATGGCTATACCAAAAGACAGAGAAATGTGAAGAGAACGAAGACGTATGGGCAGTTTAATATAGAATCCTCTTGAAGGTCTTGTAAGTAAATTAGCATGTTATTATCCAAATGATGAACCAAAACAGACATGTGTACTCTTTCGTTTGGTCACATAAGAAATGAGCTCTTGATAAAGCATAGGCCTTATTTGTACACTTTACTACACCCTTAGAAGTTGTTATGCTATTGGTATGTTCAAACTAAATTATTGCTTTTGCAATTTGTCTTACAGTCTTGTCTTTTGATACTGGAAGTCGATTATTCTAAAACAATGCTTTGCTTGTGTGTATATGCTTTGCCTTGTTCACTGTATTTTTTCAACAACAACATTACCATCAAAGTGAATTATATAATATGTGGAGTTTCTTTACAGACCCCCACATATTACAGCGATTTGATAGCTATTTAGATTATGATTTCGTATCTGAGGCAGCTACAATTAGAGACGTTTCTACCAAATAGTATATGCCATAGGGAAATTCATTGTTTTGCACTGGTGATGGATGGATCTGACTTATTCATCACCAAATCTCTTAATAGTTTTAAGAAATTGGATTATGCAAGGTAATAATGCAAACTTAAAGTCTCACACTAAACGATTTCATGAGCCGTTTACCTCTCACATCAGCATAGGTTTTCCTTTCTACCATCTACTACATTCATTGTTTTTAGCTGCCTGCAATATCTGTCAAAGCACTCTTTATGCCAAAATAATCAATATTGACTTGAAATTACTTTGATTCTATCTTTTTTATTCCCCGTGCCTTAGTTATGATAGCTTTAACGCTACTTCTAAAAGCCTAAAATAATTTTAGGCTTTCTTTACAGGTGTTTAGATATATGCTCTTATGAATTGTTTTAACAGAATCTTTACAAACATCTAATCTATAATGGAAAGCAGATGATAACACAGTTATATTTGATACATTTTTATCTCTTTAGGGTGACATCAGATACACTAGCGACCGTATTTAGAGCACTGATTACTTTTTCTTTTCAGCTTTGGAACAATATGTTCATTATAAACTAATTATTGGCTCTTATAGTTCTAGAGGACCAGTGTCATTGCATTGATAACAGAAGATAACAGCTTTTCCTTTCCTACCTTTGTTAAGTTAAGGATAATATTCGTCTTTATCAGATGCAGTATGAATGTCATTAACTATGGCTGTAGTATTCTGTGAGGCAACAGTAGGGTAATCTTAAAATGCTTTGTGGCACTTAAAACATATTCCTTCTAAGTAGTATTTTTGACTTATTTTGTGTTCAGTGCCTTTTCAAATTTTCCTTTATTCAGCTGTTAGAGCATTGGATTAATTATTAATACCAGGTTGGATTGATCCAAGAGTTGGAGTATAGTGTTCTCACATGTGTTATTGTTGTGATAACTCAAAAAATACTTTGATTAAAATGTCAAAGTCAAGTCATTCAATATTTTTTGTTGAACTGAGTCATTGAAAATGTGGGTTTTATTACTTCATACATTCACTTTTTGTCATTCTTGGCAATTTTAGATTCAAGACCAGTTTTGCAATTTCCAAATCAAGCTCTTTCTCTGCTATTTTATTCACGTTTTGGAGCTATTTCTTTAACACCTTGTAAAAACTGAACTTCTTCCATGAGCTCGGGTTGGCAAAAGTGACATTCAGTATTATGATTCTTTTATTCAATGGGTTCATTTTGCATGTTTTAGCAAATTTTAGAAGGAAGCCCAATTTTCTAATTTTGAAAATAGAAAATCACATCAAGTAACCTTGTGATAGAGTTTAATCCGTCTACTCACTAGTCCAGGATAGAATTCAATGAGGTGCAGACAATGAACAGAAAAAAAATAATTTTGTATTTCAAATCTATTTTACGTCCAATAAAATTCATGTAAATTCATATAACAGGTAAGCTTCTATCTACTCACCATATACTGGTTAAAGTGACCACAGTTTCTGTAATATATATATATATATATATATATATATATATATATATGTATATATATATGTATATAGGAAACAAAGCATAGGGATTAACTAACAGAATTGATTAAAAAAGAGTTAAAATATATTTATGCAAATTTTCGTAAGTCTACAGCTTACTTCATCAGACAACTACTCTCTTTTGAACAAATTTTCAAGTATCTACATATAAACAAATTATAAGCATAATTACGTTACTAAGGAAACTTATTGAGATAATTGCTACAAAATAGATTACCATATCACCATATTACCATATATATGTATATATATATGTATATATATATGTATATATATATGTATATATATATGTATATATATATGTATATATATATATGTATATATATATATATATATATATATGCTGAGTGTTTGGTACCCCTAACACATGTGGAAAGCAGCTACTGCCAGTCACAGGCCGGGGACCACTGTTACCAACATAGCTATTCTTCGGACTGTCTCTTCTTTCAAATTCTAAAACACTTCTGTGCCTATTTATGTATCGTGTCTCGAGTCGTGTAAAACATTTTTTTTGTATGATGTAGAGAGTTTTTTGGGGTTTTTTATATTTGTCAAATTAGTAGCATTTAACATCTAGCTGTTTGGAGTTTACTCCTAATACTATATGTATATATATATATACATAGTATAACGAGTAAACTCCAAGTAGCAGGATCTCATTTGCTACAAAGTGACAAATACAAACGGTTCAGACCAAAAGCAGTAGATCGACAACCGTAAGACGATACGAGACAATTATGAGAGCAAAAAATTGAAATTCAAAAGAGATTGTAGCAACATTGGTAGAAAGAAATTAGCTACAGATTAAAGTAATCATGAGTTAAAAGAAAGAATTATTTAAAAACACCAAAATATAGAATGGTATTCGCAAAAAGGTAAGTATAGAGAGTAAATGAAAAGCTAGCATTGTCACACGAAAGGCCGAGAGAAGAGAAAAAAATGAGAGAAGAGATTGATCGATCACAAAGACTACCATGTTACAGAGGTCTCAGGCGTGTGACGGACAACGGCTCCTTTAAGAAATGGACGATACAAATATATATATATAGTATTTGGAGTAAACTCCAAACACCTAGATGTTAAATGCTGCTAATTTAACAAAATATAAAAACAGAAAAACTCACAAACAAATTTCATACGACTCGAGACACGATACACAAAGAAAGGCACAGAAGTGTTTTAGAATTTGAAAGAAGAGACAGACAGAAGAATAGCCATGTTGGTAACAGAGGTCCCGAGCTCGCGACCGGCAGTGGCACTACAATTAATTATATATATATATATATATATATATATATATATATATATATATATATATATATATATATATATATATATATAAAAATATATCATTTCTCACAAGATATCTCACATCTATAAAAAAAGGGGGTGTGAGAGATTACTAAACCCCCCTTTATCTCTTTTTTTTTTTTTTTTATTTTTTTTATGTGTATGAAATATATTGTGTTCTCCCCAGACTTACTCTGTGAGCCCCCCACCCCTACACAACACAAACCGCGAGAAAACA
>RDPX01000185.1:295547-333359 GCA_003991215.1 Morbakka virulenta | reverse complement strand
GGCAGTGGCACTACAATAAATATATATATATATATATATATATATATATATATATATATATATATATATATATATATATATATATATATATCAAAAGATATCATTTCCTAACCCAAGATCCATCATGTCTACAAATTAGGAGGATTGGAGATTCCTTAACACCCCTTTTTATCTCTTTTTTTTTGTTTTGTACTTTTGATGAGTCTGAAATAAATTGTGTTGGCACCAGCATTACTCTGTGAGCACCACTTCCCTAACCAGAACTAAACTCGAGGTAACATACCACCATTTTCCTGGTTCTGCTAAAATTAAGAGGCATGAACAAACATGGAAGGGAGAAAAACACGATTACCAGAAGAGTGTTAACAGAGATGGATGATAATATGCCATTAAAAAATATTGGCACAAAAATTTCAATAGGAACATTGGACAACGTTATGTGTCAGTAATTGAGTGTCTCTTGATAATTTATGATGTGACTTATAAAGGAGGAATTCTAGGCATACCAACTGTATGGGGTCTACATAGGTAAATAAAAAGCTAAATGATGTAAATGAACCTACAGTACATGACGATTATTGACAGAATGCCTACTGGTCAAGGGAAAAACTCAGATGCACGAACAGTTGTGTGACGACTATCCCAAAAACTTTTTAAATAGCACAAACATCCTAAAGAAATTTCATTAACAGAGTTTAAAAGAAATCACATAAAGAAATGGAAAGCTACAAATTTGTCAAACGTATTTTCTGTTTTTGTACCCAGCTTTGTGGTTTACAAGGGTAAAAAAAAGTATTAAGAGTATTGCAGTTGGATGTTTTCACAAAACAAACCTGAATGCTATTAGAACTATCTTGGTCACGTATTTGGTTCTTATAAAGAAGAGCTAAAGGGTTTTTGAAACATTCTCAAATCTGAGTTTGAGGAAAGCCAAGTTAATATGTTCTGACTGGTAATGTTTAGGAGTCATCCAACCCCCTTGAGGAACTGCACGTTTATTTTAAACAGGTTACCAAATATGCTGCACAGGAAGATTGGAAGTTTTATAATGACCTTGGAGGTTCAAGTATTGGTCAATTTGTTCATGTTTATGTTGATGCAGCAAACGAAAATCTAAGTTGTGGTAACACAAATTTAGGTAACCCTGCAAATGTAGCTTGGGATGATATCCAAACTTGCTTCTAGGTGATAATCAACTTCGGGGAATCAAATGTCGAACTAATGCTAGAGGAACAGAATTTGACCTTTTTTTCATTATATTAATGACAACAAATTGAACTCCGACACCGTATATTGCAAACAAAATATTGTATACAACATTGTCACTACATGGGTCTTAAAGAAGACAAAAATGAAGTAATCTCTCTTTGCATTTAAGTATAGCAGGTAGAGAAGGCTATGGAAACAATTACTTGCTCAAATGCATTTCACAGTTTATCTAAGACTATGCTAAAAGAAACGTTTTTGGTCAGAGTTGCACCATCTGGTGCTGTTGTAGTTGAAACAAATGGTGTTACCTTTCATTCTTTTAAAACTTCCTATAAATAACAACAGTGGTAATGATATTACAGAATTACATAGCAATGCTCTGCAAGAGCTGCATGACAAATTTAGTGATGTTGAAATTTTGGCTATTAATGGAAAGTCAATGACAGGACAGATTGTACACCATTTATAGGAGCCTTTGTGAAGTACAAGGTATTAGTCAACTATTTTCAGGTGTTGTAGTATTAATAATAGGTAATTTTGCTCAGCTGTCGCCAGTGTTGTATCTTCCCTTTTGCAGTTATGAAAATGGGTAGAGCAAAAACTGATTTATTTGACACTTAAAATGTTACTTTTCAAACTTTGCAATAACAAAGGAATGAGATTATGAGACAAAAAGCTGACTATTATGGAAATTTAAAAACGATTTTGACAAGCCTGGTCAAAGATAAGTTAAATTATGGTAAAAATAAACATCATTATCATCATCATCATCATCATCATCATATTCGGTTTGACGTCCGTTTTACATGCAAGCATGTGTTGGACGCTTTCTTGAAATCGACTTCCAAGTTATCCTATCCTTCACCAGGTCTCTGCTGACATCTTTTTGTTTGGGATCCATCCGTATCACTTCCTCCCATGTTTTCTAAGGTCTTCTTCTGCAAGTGCCTCCTGTCACCTTGATTGTTCTGCATCTACTTGCGCAAGCATTCTTGTCCATTCTCGTCGCATGACCAAACCAACGAAGCCTCCTATTCTGCATACAGCTGCCAATACTGTCCAGATTCAATTTCCTTCTGATTTCATTAGAAATGAACCTGTCCTTCAGACTTACGTTGCACATCCATCTTATCATTCTCATGTCATTCCGCTCCGTGCGGCTGACATCTTCAGCTTTCACTGGCCAAGTTTCACTGCCATACATCATTGTGCTACGTACACATACCTGGTAGACTCTACCTTTGGTAGGTAATGGCAGAGCTCTGCTGGTTAACAATTGCATCAGCTCCCTGAACTTACACCATCTACTGTTAACCCTTGCTGTTACACTTACACCACCTCCTCCCTCAGCTCCAAGGTATCAAAACGTCTGGACAACTTCAGTTTCCTCACCCTCCAAATGCACTTTCCATAGGTCTAAGTCACAGGTTGCCTCTCCTTCTGTGCACCTTTCGCAGCTAAAACGGTTACTTTCTGTCAGTTTGCCCTTTATTCCACTGCTCCATTTATGAACCCAGTGCTTGCAAGTACCACAATAGATTGAGTTACTCCCAACTCCCTTCCCACACACTGAACAGGGAAAATTTCCTTTCTCCAATGGCTTTCCTAAATTGCGACCACTGACCATCACTTTTGTCTTTCCCATGTTCACTCTCAAACCTTTAACTTTCAAACCCTTCTTCCAAGTCTCTATCTTAGCAAGTAGACCATCCCATGTCTCACTGGGGAGAACCAGATCATCTGCATATAGCAATTTCTCTGGGCAACCCTTTTGAAACTCTCTTGACAGTGCTTCCAAAACACAAATAAAAAGCAGTGGACTTAGTACAGATCCCTGATGAACTCCAACTCCCACACCAAAACTCTCAGTATAGGAACTGTTGACCCTTACCCGACTTTTAGCATTTCTGTACATTGCCTGAACAACATTAATCAGCCATTCACTTACCCCTAGTCTCCGTAAAGCCCACCAAACAACTTCTCTTGGCACTCTGTCAAAGGCTTTTTCCAAATCCACAAAGACAAAATACAGCTTCTTGTTCTTTCCCAAGTCTTCTCTTGCATTTGTTTAAGGATAAAAATGGAATCAATAGTTCCTCGTCCAGGCATAAACCAAATTCCATGTCATCGATTTTTATTTCACTTCTAATTTGCTTTTCCATAACTCTTTCAACAACTTTCAGGACTTGGTCTATTAGCTTTAATCCTCTGTAATTACCTCTTTCTAGAGCTTCTCTTTTTCCTTTGTAACAATTGATACTTGTACTTATTTCCCAGTCCTCAGGAATGACCATCTCTTATGATCTGGTTTCTTAGATCAGTGATCATCTCTATACCTCTTTCACCTGCAGCTTTGACCATCTCTGCCACAATTCCTGAAGGACCAGCTGCTTTGCCTTTCTTCATTTTCTTTACAGTATCCCTCACCATTTCTTTCTCAATGAATATGGCTGGTCCAGATACTGTTTCTACCTCTCCAAGATTTTCTCTATCCCAAGAAAACTCTGTGTTCAACAATCTCTCATAATAGCACTTCCAGGCATTGTTTTTTTAAGTTCACTTGTTGCAAGTTCTCCATCATCATTCCTGATACACTTTGCTCCAATGATATCCTGATTAGTCTTGATCATCTGCTTAGCTATATTGAATACTTCATTCTTCTGGTCATCTTTACGCATTATGTCTGGAAACCTTCTTTTCTCGGCATCTATCTTTTCTTTGTATATTGCTCGCCTAGCTGCTCTCTTGGCCTCCAGGTAACTTTCTTTGTCTATTAACCCCTTCTTTCATTGACTCCACAGCCTTCTCTTCTTTTTCACATTTTCAACAGAAGCATTCCACCATCATGTCACTCTGTGAGGTGGAGGTCCTTTTGTCCAGCCACAGACTTGGTCTGTGGCTTTCAAAAGTGTATATTTGATCTTCCCCATTGCTCACCCACACTTCCTAGGTCTTTTCCTGGACTAGCATCCACAATTCCATACACTTGATCTTCAAAGACCTTCTTTACTTGTCCATCATTTGGTCTCCATATCTTTCTCCTTGGGATATACTTTCTTTTCACTTTATAAACTTTCTTAATCCTGAAGTCACAAATTACTGGTTTATGCTGGGTCACAAATTCTTCACCAGCTATCACTTTTACATCTTGCAAAATACTTTCTGTCTTTCGTCTTTACCAAAATGTAGTCAAATAGAGTCATAGCTGTCCCAGACTCAAAGGTTACCAGATGGCTATTACTTTTCTTGAATATATTATTCGCCACCAACATGTCCATGGCAAGTCCAAACTCTAGAATTCTTTCACCCTCCTTATTTTGGTCACCATATCCATTTCCTCCATGGACTCTCTCAAACCCAGATGCTGTTCTTCCAACATGGCCATTTAGATCACCTGCAATAGCAACAACTTCTTTCTCTGCCAGCTTACCAGTGACTGCAATGAGACTGTCATAGAATTTATCCTTGACTTCTTCACTCAAGCCACACTGTGGTTCATACACTGATATTGCTGTGAAGATTGTCTCACCTATCATCAGTTTAATCAGCATAATTCGACCAGTTACGCGTTTGACATCAATCACCTTGTCTATCCCTTTCTCTGCCACAAAGATACCTACTCCACCTGTGCCTTTTTCATTACCAATCCAAAACAGCTTGTATGTTGCCCTTTTTCCTTCTATCATTCTTACAGATTTCCCTCTCCATCTTGTTTCTTGGATGCGGCACAAATCAATGCGTCTTCGCTCAAGAACCTCTGCTACTTCACCAAATCTACCTCTCAGTCTGAAGCTTGTCATCACTTCTTTCGGTTGATGTAGTAGCTTGATAACGGTCTGATTTTTCCTACATCGAACAAAAGTCCTACCGTGCGCCACACCTTCACCTAAATTAGTTCCAGTCTCGTTTACGCAGTTATGCAGGATATCTTTGGATGTCATTTCATGGTATGATGAAGCAGTGTTTTTATAGGCCGGATGCCCTTCCTGACACCAGCCCATTAAGGTAATGGAGACCAGTGTTTTTATTGAGACACCATCTCTGGGTGATTGCCATCCAAGGCTGAAGAACACTTCACCTGCCCGTGAGAGAAAGACTATACCCCGCCAGCCCTCAAACTGGTATTTCATGCTTGAATGAGACCAAGCATGGTCTTTGGGGAGAGCTGCAACTAAAACAAAGCAATCATACTGGTAAACATTCCTGCGCAGCAAAAAAGGGATAAGTTTAACTCGACAGCTGTCATGGTACGTGGTTACAACAAAGATCAAACGGAACACAGCATTGCTTGAATAAAAGCTTTTAATAATCAAGGTACAGCTATGAAAGGATGTGGTTAAGGAGAAAGGAGTACATTGTCACTAAATTAAGATGCTGGGTTTCTAAAGATTTGCAGCTGTGGGAAGGTATGAAAGTCATGTTGTTTAAAAGCAATCTGAGGGCTGAACTGGCCTAACAAATGGAACTAGCGGTACAATTAGGAAAATTGTTTACAAGTGTGATAAAGTGTGGTAAAAAGCTATCAGGCAGTCCCTATTAAAATGATTGTTCATTTCCTTCAATATAAAGGAGCTTCATTTTTGGCAAAAAAATCTCAATGTGTTCCTATAACACATTGCACTATAAGTTGATTCTAAAAATCCTTCATACAAAATTTATTACCGTTTGTTCTGGTGTTTCCAATATCAAATCACAAAAGTTCAGGATAAGCTTTAGAAAATAAAATTGTGAACATTGGTCCAAAAGAATTAGCAACTATTTCATATACAAGACAATCAGCAGGAGTGAAATGTTTGCAAATCTTCCTTTCCTGCCTTTTACAAATGGTATAAAACTCTTCAGTTTTGCAAGGAGGGTATATTATAGTTCAAATGTCAGCAAGGCAAATATGTAAGTTAAGGTGGTTCTCAACTTTCCAAGGGTATCGTTCAAATAATAATTATTAAAGGTAAAAGGCTAACGAAACGTCGTTGGTGAAATAGTGAAGGTTAAAGGTAAAAGGTTAACAAAACGCACTTTTGAAATAGTAATGGTTAAAGGTAAGATGTTAACAAAACGCGTTTGTTAAATAAGAAAGGTTAAAGGTAAAAGGTTAACGAAACACGTTGATGAAATAGTAAAGGTTAAAGGTAAGATGTTAACAAAACGCTTTTTTTAAATAGTAAAGATTAAAGGCAAAAGGTTAACAAAACGCGTTTGTTAAATAATAAAGGTTAAAGGTAAAAGGTTAACGAAACACGTTGATGAAATAGTAAAGGTTAAAGGTAAGACGTTAACAAAACGCGTTTGTTAAATAATAAAGGTTAAAGGTAAAAGGTTAACGAAACACGTTGATGAAATAGTAAAGGTTAAAGGTAAGATGTTAACAAAACGCGTTTTTTAAATAGTAAAGATTAAAGGCAAAAGGTTAACAAAACGCGTTTGTTAAATAATAAAGGTTAAAGGTAAAAGGTTAACGAAACACGTTGATGAAATAGTAAAGGTTAAAGGTAAGACGTTAACAAAACGCGTTTGTTAAATAATAAAGGTTAAAGGTAAAAGGTTAACGAAACACGTTGATGAAATAGTAAAGGTTAAAGGTAAGATGTTAACAAAACGCGTTTGTTAAATAATAAAGGTTAAAGGTAAAAGGTTAACGAAACACGTTGATGAAATAGTAAAGGTTAAAGGTAAGATGTTAACAAAACGCGTTTTTGAAATAGTAAAGATTAAAGGCAAAAGGTTAACAAAACGCATTTTTGAAATAGTAAAAGTTAAAAGCAAAAGGTTAACAAAACGCGTTGATGAAATAGTAAAGGTTAAAGGTAAGATGTTAACGAAACGCGTTGGTGAAATGGTAAAGGTTAAAGGTAAAAAGTAAATAAAACGCATAGGTGAAATAGTAATGGTAAAGTGTAAATTAGTAACTAAGTGTGTAGGTAAAATGGTAAAAGTGCACTTTAATTAAAATTTGTGGGAGGTACCTAACTGAGAATACTAATTTAAAAAGATGCAAATTTAGCATTTTGCAAAAATGAAAGACAACGCATTTGTATGGTGAATATTTGGACATAGAATGAACTATAAACATAACCATAGGTTTTATAGAAATATAAAACAATGAAAAATTGTACAACTCGCTATGGCGTGATTAGTAGAATGAAATTGATTTTGACTTTCATGTTCAACACCCAGGCATAAGGGTCAAAAGCGCCCGTAATAATAATGCACATTTTTATAACGTCAATAAAATATATTTTAGGAGCAATCTTCATTAATATTAGGGAAAGAGGGATGGGTCGATTTTTCATTGGTCCCATACTTTAAGCACTTTGCAAGCTAGTTTCCTCGAACTCATTCTGCACCTTTGGTGTGGACATATATTTGGTATTATAGTTTTTTATTTATTTTAAGTTGTCTGCCTACAAACCTTTGTTTTTATTGTTGTTGTTTTGTTTTCTGGTTCGATGCCTATATTCTTCCACTTTTCTGTCTGTTTCGCTTTGTTATTTTCCTGCTTGCCTTTCTTTTCAATAAAATAACAAATATTTTCCTCTGTTTTTTTTAAATGTTAAATATCACTTAGAAACTTATTGAGATAAATTAAAAGGCCATAAAAATGTTTCTTCTGTCCTAGTTTGAAACTTTCTGCAACGTTACTATCTTTTTTAACTCCTATTTTCTCATTAATAAATATTTTTATCGTCAGTTATGATAATCAAATACTCATACAGCATGTTAAACAGCGTCTTTGTCGTAGTATGTCGTGAAATTAACAGAAAGGTTTTATATACCAGAAAACCAAACTTTAATATTGCATTAAAACTCCATGATACCATACTTGTTCGTGGGTAAAGTTGTCATTTTTTCAATCTGGTGAACAAAACTGCAAGATTACCGGTATGTTTATCACTACCACTGTTATACAAGTATACATTCAGTTCCTTTAAACAATAGAAATGCCTTTTTCAGGATGCTAAGTTGGATCGTAGGGTGACAAATCTATTAAGGTAGCTTTTTATGGCTTAAACATGACAGCAAGTTGCAGTGGTGTTTTGAGCTTTAAGTCCTGTTTTTAATGTCTTGCAATTAATCTCCTCAAAAGACAAAGCTCAGTTGCAAGAATTTCTTTTCTTTATACCGTAATTTGTTGTTATTCCTAAAAACTAGTACTAATTCAGAAATGCTGAATGGACAGAATAGAGGAAAAATCCTCCAATCAGAAATTGACATGCATTAACCCTAGACCTTTTCTTTAACTCGATGAGAAGCTGATCTAAAATGCAATAGTAAGTCTTGTACCATCCTCGGGGATTTTTAACTTGTTTTTATGACCAATACTGGGCGTTATTATTAATTCATCCATGTAGAATAGATTAGACCGCCGTCTCACTTGATTTATGAACTTGTGTGCAAATCTCATTAGTTTAAGGCAGCAGTTAGGCACACTAATAGAGCCTCTGTTGCAATTATGATAGGCTTGACATCACTAATGCAATGCTGTTAACACGAACTGCAGTTCAGGTGATTGGAACTGGTCTAATAGCAATAAGCAACTTTTTCAATGCCAACAGGTTCACTACAAAGTGCCAATCTAGCAGGCTACCAAGTGACTTTTGTTCGTTAATCAGTTGCAAGTTCCTCTCACTCCCACAAGATGGTCAGGCCCTCTTAAAAACACATCTTTTCAAATGCGTCTGTCATATTATCAATAGGTCATAGAGTCCTTAGCAGGGCACCATTTCCAAGTCTACCATGCCCTTGAGATAAATTATGTATGATCTATTTCAAGTATTGTCTGACAGGGATTTTTTAACTTAAATTTGATGGATGCAATTCCTTCTAAAACTGATCCATTTAAATGAAGTGTTTTGGTGATTTCATTATGACTTGCCGGGATTGAAAATCGGATATTCAAAACATAATTGCTTATTTGTCTTTGGAATCACCATGATTATAGTACCAGAGAATATTATATAAAATTGACCCAGAAGTATCAAGGTATAACGTTTACTGTATACCATTATTTGCAACTCCAGACAAGACGGACCTTATTCCTCCTTCCGAGTCTTCATACGAGACTTTTCTTCATAGAGAATTTTGTAAAAGAAATGGACAGAAATAGAGATAGCTGCCAGATTATTTAAAAGAAGCTTATTAAAGTCAAGAGTAAATTTAATTGTAAAAAGATTTTAATGAAATAATTCTGATAATAAAGCATAAACGCTTAACTTGAAGAGATGGAATGAAGATCATCTTTAGTATCTATAATGTACAAAACATATTATTATTATTATAATTTATATCTTTATAAAGGGTGATACAATTCAGTTGTTTACAATAAAAATATAATAAACACTGCTGTCAGCATGTGTCCTCTGTAAACCTAACCACCGCATTATCTCTAGGTCTATCTGGTTGACTGAAATTGAACACCCTGTAGGATAATGCTCTTCAGCAGGTTGTATGTCTAGAAATGCAAGCTTTTGTTGTGCCATTTAACAGCACAAAAATTCTTCTTCATTCTTTAGTCTCTCTTTGTATCCTTTGAGACTGTTTTTGCACGTGGATAAACAAAATAGGCAAAAAATCTCACAGTCAGTACATTCTTATAAAAACAACCTCCCAGGAATATCTTGTATTTAAAAGTGTACCACTGCAGGAGCCAGGATGTGATGCTTACCTAGGTATCATAATAGCATCACAAGTCATATTAAGTATTTTGGAGTTGTAAGTTCCGGCGCACGGATGAGCCCATTTTAATCTATATAATGATACTTTCTTCCCTCCTTGACTATTTAAATGTTAGAAAGAAACACACGCGAGTATTCTTGGCAGGAGTTATTATTTATGATGTCCGAATGCACACCTATCCTGATTCATCTTTGTACAAACGTATACAAATAGGATCATTATATCTTTTATCAATCATTGTAAATAAATTCATAATGAACTCAAAAGATTTATAGACAATGCAACGTCCACTAAAGCACTCCTAAGATCATTTTCAACTTTTCTGCCATGATTGGCTTCATTCATACTTTTAAGACCAAGATAATGTTTCACAGCTTTAGACCTTAATATCTTATTATAGTTTAGTTAACAAAAATGAGTCACTAGCAAGAAAATATACCAAATCTAATTATGAAAATATTTGTCTAATTGAGATGGAAAAAAATAAGTTACTAATGAATAACAAAACTTTCTTTTGAATTGAAAGAAGACTGAATAGTATGCATAAATAACAGCACATAAATATTTTATTACTTTTATATTTAATAATAACTTTGTCTTATATTTTCATATATTAAAATTTGGATAAAATATCTAAGAATTTAACCAAAATCTGAAATCAAGATTTATTGAGAATTATATTAGAGCTCAACTTCGTAATATTACTTTTCCATTTAAAGGCATAATAACTACAAATCAAATAAAAAGTATTTTCGTAATATAATTGGAGAAAACGTGTGAGAATCTACCCAAAAATTGTTAACACATAAAGACTAAGCAATTAAATTGATAGCTAGATACATTCATACTTATAGTTGATGGATAGCTATGCAGATGGATATATTGATGATCAATTCAAAATTTCTCAGCTGCCAGTAAGAACCATTTTGATAGCTCTCCAATACCTAAATAAAAAAGTAAATATCTATATAAGTACATGTATGTTTATATATATTTTATATAGATATATATACAAATCTTGTTTTTTCTCAATTTGTCGACAAACTTACATATGGTTTACAGTTAAATTACCATCATGAACGTCTGTCATAAAGTGTAAAAGAACACAATTTTAATGGTTAAAAATAAATCCAGCTGCAAATTTTAGTAAATATCTAAACTATTTAGATGTAAATTTTTTGCATTGGAGAAAATTCTTCTAAATTATATTCGTCCTCGTCCTCGTTCTCGTTGTTGCCTGCGCCAATTATGGCTGTGTTTTTAGGGGAATCCTCAAAAGTGCATTTTTTTCCAATTCGTTTTACCAACAGGCATAATTCAAGTTAATAACCAACATGTATACAACATGTATACAACATGTATACAACATGTATACAACATGTATACAACATGTATACAACATGTATACAACATGTATACAACATGTATACAACATGTATACAACATGTATACAACATGTATACAACATGTATACAACATGTATACAACATGTATACAACATGTATACAACATGTATACAACATGTATACAACATGTATACAACATGTATACAACATGTATACAACATGTATACAACATGTATACAACATGTATACAACAGGTATACAACATGTATACAACATGTATACAACATGTATACAACATGTATACAACATGTATACAACATGTATACAACATGTATACAACATGTATACAACATGTATACAACATGTATACAACATGTATACAACATGTATACAACATGTATACAACACGTATACAACATGTATACAACATGTATACAACATGTATACAACATGTATACAACGCTGTTTTCAATCAAACGTCAATTTTAGTAGAATTGATATAAACAGATTTTTTCAAAACGAAATTACTTTTGTTTTCTGCCAAGTCAAGTTAAATAAAATTTGCCAGATATATTTGTAGCAATAAAGGAAGTCAGGTAATTTCTGTTAGGTTTTCTTGGGATCAGTTTGATCTGACAGTGCCCAATGTAAAGAGAAGTATCTACATCTCAAAAGTGTCTGCTGATCAGAGTGTCTGATAATTGAAATCTTCAGTGTATTTCTATTTTTGCCATGGTACAACGACAGTGAAAGAGGTGGATTAGTAACTTGAAATGCAAAAATATATCATGCTTTTCTGCTCCTGTAAATCGTATGTTTTACGGTCGTAGTACATTATTTATTCATGTCATCGACATTTATTCCAAAATCTTGAAAAGTATAGTAACATTGAGAAAGAAAGCGCGTGGTGCTTTGAAGAGGTTCCCAGGGTATTGTGAAACTTTTCTATGTGTATTTTAGAAATTTTAAATCCTAAAGCAAGCTTTAAAAGCAAATCATCTCTTGCTGAACGTCTGAGACTTCTTGAAGTATTCCGAATTCAAATTCACATTTAATACAGTTTTACTCTGGGTGTCTACTTGTAACTATCAGATATTCTTTATTAACACATCTGACGACTTTTTCATGCATAATAATCCTTTTTATGAAGCAAAGGATATGCAAAGTGGATAAAGTTCTAACAAGTAGAGGTATTTATTAGACCTGGTTTCTCGTTATTGAAGCTTTGGCATTATAAACATCACCTCCTTCTTATAAACAAGTGGATGTAGCCTATATGTAACTTGCATCTTTTTGTTTAATGAGCGTTTTTTAATGAAATTTTAGCAACAGCTTGGTAACTTGAGGTAACGTAAAGATACACCATAGACTTTGATTGCAAATAAAATAAAGGGAAAGATTATCATACGTTCATTGAACGTAAGCTGAAGGTAGTTATTACTACAATGACCTGTTTGTTACTGAATAATACAGTTTGCTTGATCCTTTTAATAAAACCAAGGCTCTTATCCTAATGCTTCCTTCTCTCATACAATATCAAAATGAACAAGTTTATTAAAGGAGCCAAGGAGATCTAATAAAAACAGATAAAAGGCTAATGCTCTCATACTATGGATTAAGCTTTATTCTTATATAGGATTATAAAACAGTAACATGTTATCTAGGAAATACAGTATATACAAACTAATTAATTTCAATCAGTTTATCAACAACTGCGTTATTCATGAAAATAAGTGACTGATTCTCCAATAAAAGTCATCATGCAATGATGAAAAACTTGCTAGTAATGTCAACTGTTAGCTGGTTCTCTCGTTGGTGTTTCCCTTGTTACAAACAGAAGTTTTTAAAACGAATAATGTATCTTTATGTACCTTGGTCTTGACTACAGGTAATCTACAACAATTTGTGCATTGCTTCCAATGTAGCCATCTATAAACAGAAAAGTGAAATTTGAAGATTAAAAAAAGATCTGAATTAAATCCTTTTGTATTTTAATTATTGGCATGACTAATTTAGATATGAGGTTTACATAAAATTGCTGCTACACAAAGCTTGCTCTCATTGATATACCTAAGAATTTTTTTCTCACTAATTAGGAATAATACCAGTCTTTACGCTGATAGCAATATGGCATTCAGCTTCATAATATAGTTGGTGTACATGAAGAAGTAAATTGAGCATTCTGATGAAAATTGGGTCGGATCCTACAAGTTTTGGTACTTTGTAATTCTACGCTTAATTTGAAACAATCACAGTTTTAAAGGAAATGATATTGTTTTCAAATCCAATAGCAAACACTTTTTCACCAACACAGATTATTGTAAAAATAATACAAAAGTAATAATAATAAAATAATAACAATAATAAGTTTCATGTCTTTCACAATCCTTTGTATACAGCTGAAGATTGCGAAAGACATGAAACTTTGAGTACTGTAAAGTTAGAGGTTTTCTTACTTGTATATCTGATTATATATATAAAAACTGGTATCAATGGTATTGTTGATTGACCAAATTAAGTTTTAAAAGCTTTCTAAATAATCTAAAGATAATAGACTTATAGATGACCAAAATTTTCTCTTTAATATTTTGAAGTTCCTTAAATGGTTTAAAATTCCAAACCAGAACAAAACATTCGTTATCGATTGAGTTTTTGGTACAGCAACGGTATCAAAATTAAAATCACAGAGCATGTTTGCACACAGTTTTCAAACACAGTTTTTGGATGACATCAATAGTTCATATGAAAAAAAGTTTTTGAATCCTGTTGGAATTAAAATTACCTCTTAAAATTTCCTCCAAGTCTGAATATAATATGCTAGTTTGTGTCTAGGGTCCTAAGTGTTTTTCACATAATACTGAAAGTAAAAAATTTCTTTGATATATATATATATATATATATATATCTGTCTCTGTCTCTCTCTGCCTCTGTCTCTGCCTCTGTCTCTGCCTCTGTCTCTGTCTCTGCCTCTGTCTCTCTCTCTGTCTCTGTCTCTGTCTCTGTCTCTGTCTCTCTCTCTCTCTTCCCGCAGTCACTCTATCCTGAACTGCCTGTTCTGCTTCAATAAAAGTGTTCCCTAGATCTGCATCTTCACGAGATATGTTGTTGAACCAGGTAGTTTCTTCGCAATGCTAAATGAATTGTTGTTGTTGTTATTTTTGTCGTTGTTGTTATTGTTTTCATTGTTGTTGTCATTGTGGTGATATCATTTAAATCGTGATGCCATAAAGGAAAAGTCCCATGTTTTTTCACAGCATTTTTCTCTTTTACCTCTTTGATTCAATCAACACACTCTACTCTTTTTCTCTCTCTTCTTTCAACTACATAAACTTTGCCTGCCATTATTGCCTCCTCCGTCCGACCAGCCCCAATGAACTCACCAAAAGATAACACTTCCTGTTTGAATATCATTTGTTTTATTTCCTCTGTTAATGATATGTGTGCTCTTTAGCTGTCCAGAGAAACATAATTTAAAACAGTCTATTTTTGTCCATCTGGTATTCCAAAGAATCTAGCTTTCACATTTGTTCATCACAGCTCCAAAAAGCACGGATAATCAATCTGTCCTGTATAATTTTAATTTGATCTGACATTGATGATTTTCTAGGTACTTTTTTAGGTCTTTCATCCAAGCAAGGGTTTTAGCCTCTTTAGTATATTAAACTTTTTAATTTTTTAAATTACTGATTTCTTTCCTCTCCCAATTGTTTCTCCGGAAACATGCACAAACATGCACAAACGGAGGAACAAACTGGGCGCAGTACGTCCAGGTATGTGACCAGGATTCAGATTGTGAAGCCCTTGCATAGTAATCTATTGATTTGATCACTCGGCCACTACTGCAAATAAGTATTCTCTCTTATGTTTTGCTAAAACAAGCCATTCTGATTGAACAGTTTTGATGTTAAGTAATTAATTCTTCCACTACTTTTTATTTGGGGGTGCAAAGAAAAAAAAAGATTAGTCATAAGATTAGTCAAAAGATTAGTCAAAAGATTAGTCAAAAGATTAGTCAAAAGATTAGTCAAAAGATTAGTCAAAAGATTAGTCCAACAACACTTATCTAACAACATGACATTTAAAAAGTGCAAACAACAACAATTATAACAATAGTAGTAGTAGNTGCACAAACGGAGGAACAAACTGGGCGCAGTACGTCCAGGTATGTGACCAGGATTCAGATTGTGAAGCCCTTGCATAGTAATCTATTGATTTGATCACTCGGTCACTACTGCAAATAAGTATTCTCTCTTATGTTTTGCTAAAACAAGCCATTCTGATTGAACAGTTTTGATGTTAAGTAATTAATTCTTCCACTATTTTTTATTTGGGGGTGCAAAGAAAAAAAAGATTAGTCATAAGAGAAAGATTAGTCCAAAGATTAGTCCAACAACACTTATCTAACAACATGACATTTAAAAAGTGCAAACAACAACAATTATAACAATAGTAGTAGTAGTGGTATGTAGATGTATATATATATATATATATATATATACTCATATATACTATTATATATACATCATATTAGAGTGAAACACTCAGAAAATTTTAGCCAAAGATGGAACTGGTTGATAAAATGACAATAATGGGGCAATCCATACATGAACTATCCATCCCACAACACAAAGGACAACACAACGAAAAACATAAGAATGAACTATCTGCAAAGAGAAAGAAAAATAATGATGTATAAAGGATAAACTATGGTGAAGCGCATATATTTATATTAGTTTTAACGTCATTTTCCCAAACAACTGGACTCAGACGACGTCTTTCAGAGGGTCCTGTCTATGGCAGTAAGGGATTTCTTGGCCGGATGCCCTTTCTGACGCTAACCAATGGCTTTTTCATTTGTAAATTTTTAGTCTTTTTGCCCAGTCAAGAATCGAAGATGCAACCTCCTGGTTACAGTGCAACTGCACAAACTATTAAGCCACAGTTCCTTCATAAATATATGTATATATTATATTATAAATGCATAGATATATTTTTATAATGAACTATTTATTTATTTATTTATTTATTTATTTATTTTCTTATTTATTTCTGTCATTACATTTACATTGTTAATAAAAACAACCTGAAAAAATAACTCAGTGAGAAACACAGTATAGCCTGTGATAATTATAGCCATTATAATAGCGATTGTGAGTGTAAGGAAATGTGTTTTGTACACAAAACAAATGCTGATAAATTGAATTATTCTCTACCAAATCACGATTACATCAAAGCTCAAGTTGCAAATGCAATTAGATTCAGACATTTCGGAGAAATAAAATATAATTAGGAAAGAAATGATACTCAATTAGGTAAGACAATGTGAGCCCAGACAAGGTGAGCATATTTACTTTTCTGATGGTTGTAATGAATAGAATTAATTGGAGGGGAAAGGTTTGTGGCTTTTGGATATAACTGAGTGGTTGTCTCAGACTAGCCCATGGCTAACAGCGTACACTCCCTTTCCATTTAATATCAAAACATGTAGATACAGAGGATAAAATTGGTCTAGCAATGGTTTCCCTTAGGTTGTGTTGAGCTATCTATTAACTGCCCTCAACTATATTAGCAAAATACTTCTATTGAGAAAACCAGACATAATTATTAAGTTTGGCACAGATCGAATAATTCTTTCAGCTATTTGTGCTGGAGCCAGACGATGACATAAGCGATCATGTAGACATTAGCTTTAAAACTGAAGTATAGCAAAAATGGTTGGCATTCGCAGCCACAAGACAAGTGATGTAATTGCCATATTTTTCATTGTTTACTTGTTAATTGTTGTAAACAGGTACGGTAAACAAGCATCAATATATTTTTAGGCATATAGTTGTCTGAACGCTGGACTGTTTATCCATGCATTTTTTCTGGCAATATATTTATCAAAGCATTGGCAACTAATTCACTTTCAATGCTAATGGTATAATTTTTCAAAGTGATTCATACATAATTCTTTTGGTTATTTTACTAAAATATCAGCTATTCTTCGACTTTTCTATATCATTTTATTTATTCCTATTCTTTTAATGTGTCATGATGCAAAAGCACTTAAGTATCTGTGGGAATTTGTATTGCTTTCTACTCTTCTACAGCAATTTTTGATAATTTTCTGATTACACTTTTTGAGGCATTTTGCTTTATTTTAAACTTTTTTTTCTATATTTATAAACAAGAAGCTTGTTTTTTTCAATTCGGTTTTTAAGAAAGATCAAACATTTGAATGTGTTAAAATAAACTCAATTCGTTTGTAATGTTTTCAAGTGTTCAGAATAAATATTCTTAGTGTTGGTAAAAATTCATTAGTAAAAATTCAAATGCTATCGAAAGATTTTTGCGGATTCCACACATTGCACACAGAACGAACAAGAGTGTAAAGGATGAAATCTGTCAGAAATTTGGCAACGAGGAAAATTTGCTTTCAATAATAAAGGGAAGAAAAATACAGTGGTTTGGACACGTCACTCGTCACAATAGCTCCCTAAACCTAGCGAATACCATAATGTATGGCAGGGTACCCGGAAAGAGTGGCCAAGGAAGACCAACAAAAACGTGGCTGTATAACATTCATGAGTGGTCACAACTGTCAATGGAAGAAGCTACAAGGAGAGCAGGTGATCAAAAGAGCAAATTTCAGGTAATTTAATAGTCAAGCCAGAATACCAAACGCATAAAAAACTTTCTGTTACCATCATAATCAAGAACAGATAACTCGATTTCGAGCAGCCGTTGCCCTCTTCCCCAGTTCTCTCCAGACGTTCCGGTCTTGGGCACCCCGCGTTGCTTATGCCATTGTCAACCCATGTTACCATGTTACCAGATGGCAATTATTAAGCGTAACTTTCTATAGTACCTGTAAACTGAGATTCCACTAGTAATTTTGGCTACTAAGGTAGGCGTCCAGTGTAAACGAAAGGCGAAAAGGTAAAAGAGCCCATAACAAGCCTGAAACCTCAATTCAAGCTCACCTGTCGTTATAAAAAATAAACGTAATGTAATATAAAGTATTTGCTTTATTAATTATTATGACAACAAATTGCATTTTAAAGCAAATTTATTAAAGTTCAATTTGTAGAATATATCAAACAAGAACAAGAATCGTCGTTAAAACGAAGGTAAATATTTCCACTCAACCTATAACTTGATAAGGAAGACATATTGTTTGTACATAATATATATATATTAACAAATGAATATGAAATATCAATGTTTGGCGGTGAAATCTAAAAAAGATTTTTATAAACACCATCAAGAAGGACAAAGTGATGTTCTGATCGTGCGACCTGCTACATCGCAATATTTAAAAATTTTTGTAGGATACAAGTGTTGTTCTTTTTAATTCTTAAAACAATTTCCTTAGTGTTGTTGTTTTAAATTCGTAAAACAACAACACTAAGGAAAACATAGTTCAAAACAACCTACTTTTCAATGATACATTGTTTTGATGGTTTCCTTGCTAAAGTTACGGTATCTACCTAACTTTGCTTCTATGGATTATATTATTCTGTATTGAATGGGAAGGATGATTAATTGGTAGCAACGTTAATATGTGTCGCATAACAACAAGTCTGTGGTTTTTTTTACTGAGCTAGCAGGGGAATGGGCAAGAATAGATGCAATAGAATGAAACATGGTCTGGTTAAATAGGAATCAAAGCCTCAGAGGGTCCACTAAAATGTGGTATTCATTATTGCTTCTACATTTACTGAAAAGGGGTTGTAAATTTTTGTCCATCCTGGGAGCTAGGTCTTCATAGTCAGAGATTTTAGAAGAAAGGTTCCTTATAAAAAACATGTCTAAAGAAACGTACCGAGCTTACGGCATATAACTTGAAGAAGACATTTGCACTTGAAAAGTTACATTGGCATGTCAGTGAAAAAAGGGTGGAATTTTAAAAGTACAATGTCAATGAAAGCATACTATTAATCAAATACTCTAAATTAGGATGGGTATCTCTTTTTAGATGGAAATGGAACAGCCGGACCCAAAGCCCTACATCTGTAACAAGAATGTAGGCCAATTAATAAAGAAATTTATCAAAAGCATACAGTAAAGATAGCAGATGTCTTAAGAGTTGATTTACAGATGTTAAATTCTGTGAAAAACTTAATTCAAGCTTAATCTTTCTTTTGACTGTGGGTTATAAAATTTAATGACCAACAATTGAGATCAGTACAGCTGAGCATATTATGACATCGTAAACGACAACCGTAATCTTTGAGCCTATGAACAAGATATTTAGTCTGATCTTACCACCTTCATCATTGATTGTTTCAACAAACTATCTTCCAGGAGATTTTGGGAAGATTTCCACACATTCATCCACCGCAGGACTCCTCCTGATTATTTTACATGACTTGGAATTTACCTAAAGCCTTTTTAAAACTCCCATCCATGTATTTGTGGGATTAAATCTTTTGTTTACAAATTGTAATGTAATGGTGTCATATTCTTCAAATATGCTGAAAATGCTTGTGAGGGTAATAAAGATAACTAGAATCATTCAACACACTTTACTTTTTCCTTTAAGTGAGAAAATCTCATGTTATTTTCATTTAAAAGGCCAAGGTTTGATAAAGTTCGGTATTTGATAGAAAAAGAGGTTAAAAACCTCTCCTGCGATTGCTGAACCAGAAGAATAAAGGGACAGTTACAACAGATAGCAAAACTCGCAAACTAAGCTTAATGCAAAAGCAATATCTCAATCCATCATATTGAGGTACTACTGACTACAAAACAAAACAAAATAGACCAAACAGTATCAATAGAATACGAATAAGAAAATAAATCCTTAGAAAGATTGGATAGATACGAAGATATGTGGGGATATATATATATGTTTGGATACAAATTGATAAAAATTTGAATCAAACAAAAGTTCAATGGGCACACTGATAGATAAATTGATAAGTAGATTCAGATAGATACAGACAGATATAGATAGATAGATACATAGATACATAGATACATAGATACATAGATACATAGATACATAGATACACAGATACATAGATACATAGATACATAGATACATAGATACATAGATACATAGATACATAGATACATAGATACATAGATACACAGATACATAGATACATAGATACATAGATACATAGATACATAGATACATTGATACATACATACATACATACATACATACATACATACATACATACATACATAGAGATAGATAGTTTACACAATCCTGCTTAAACTGCAACGCAATCCATGTAAAATAGGGGAAAACATTATTGGTCTCGAAATCATATATTAATATTCTTTGGTTACCATATGCGCTGCGGACTTTGGTGACCATCTCTCGCCATGCTCTCCTATCTCGTGTCATCCGTAGAAGGTCAAGTCTAGTATGGTGGATACCATTTTCCACCAGTCATTCTCTCCCTCTGCTCATCCACATTACTCGCCTACTGACCCCTGCCCCGCTTTCCTTCTATCATCCCGGTTATTGCCACCTCTTCCAGACCTTCCTTTCTCATGATGTGTCCTAAGAAACTCAGCTGTTGTGCACGAGTTTTTTTTATCAGGTGCCGCCTCACTCGGGCTCGCCTTAAAACTTCTTCGTTTTTCACTTTGTCAGACCATTTGATTTTCAGCATCACTCTTAAAAACCATATTTCACAGTTTTCCAAGTTCCTCTGTGAATCTGCTGTTAGTGCTCATGTCTCATAACAGTAGGTCAGTACTGGAATACTTAGCTTTGTTGGCATAGATATCTTGCTGTTTTCAAATATTTTTGGAGCTTCATAAAACTCGTCTTTGTCAGGGAAATTTGCCTCCTATCTCTTTAACGCATCGAACATCATCTGTCAACAAACTACCTAGATAGTTGAAAGATGAAACTTGTTCTATGACCTGGTCATTGACTTTCAGAGTACACACTGAGCTGTCCTTCTTTGATATGACCATACATCTCGTCTTTGTGCAATTAATACTCAGACCTTTCTTTTCACTCTCTAATACTACAACATCCAGAAGCCTCTGTAGATATTCTTGCGACTTTGTCATAAGTACCGTGTCATCGGCATATCTGATGTTTGTAATGTTATGTCCATCGACGTGAAAACCTCTCTCCTTTTCTAGATGTCTCAAAATTAACTCGCTATAGAAATTGAACATGTCTGATAATATCACCGACCCTTGTCATACACCCTGCTCCACTCGTGTGCATCCACTGCGTTCTCTTCCAATGCGCACGCAGGCTGACTGCTCCCAATAAATTTTTTACAAAAGATGGAGGTCTTTGTCACATATTTCCAGTTTGGCTAGGTCTTTAAAGAATAGCACATGATGTTCTATATCAAAAGCCTTTGTATAATCTATAAAGCACATATACACGTCTTTCTGCATCTCCAGAGCCCTTTCCGTAATCATACGCAGCGCAAACTCACCATTTCGTATTCCTGCATCCTTCACAAACCCAATCTGCTCCCTTCCTAACCCAGGTGATATCCTATTCCTTGCTCTCATTAACAATATTCTTGGTATCAGTTTTGTCACATGACTCATC
Organism: Morbakka virulenta; assembly: GCA_003991215.1. Classification (NCBI taxonomy): domain Eukaryota; kingdom Metazoa; phylum Cnidaria; class Cubozoa; order Carybdeida; family Carukiidae; genus Morbakka; species Morbakka virulenta. Next base: position 311,606 of record RDPX01000185.1, on the reverse strand, counting down.
AGACTGATTGTTCGATGTTGTTTACAAAATATTGCTCCAGATTGTTTAGGAAGGACTATGAAGATGGATTTTGTCAAGTCATCTGGAAACTTCCCCTCGTAAATCTGGTTGATAATCGCTGTCAACTTTTCAACGCCATACTCTTCTAAAGCCTGAAGCATCTCCGTCACAGCTCCATTTTTTCTCTTCATTTTCTGCATGGCGGCATCAACCTCTTAGGATTTTGTGGCGATTGTTAGTCTCAGCAAGAACAGACATGGCTACTCGCACGTCGTGGAACAGCTCACTTATGTATTTGACCCATCATTTCTGTATGCCTGCTTTTTCAACTAGCATGGTTCCATCACGTCCCCTGATCCAACCCAATTTTTGCTTGATGGCTTTATTCAGTTCTCGATATTCGCTACTGCTCCTGTCCCTAATTTTTTGTCTATCACTCATCATGTCCAGTATGTCCTCGATCATCCACTTTTGTCTGCTGCCTTTTCTTTGTTTCTGTGAAAGGTAGTTATGAGCCGATTCGACCAAGATACACTTCATTTCACTTAATCAGAACCCAAAACGTCTTAGTTACACTGCAGCTGCATTAACCATGAAGCTTCTCATGTAATATCTTTCAGTAAGACCTTAAACAATAAAAAACATAGTATCTCCTGTAGTCGATTTTAGATCACGGTGATTGTGACACGGGCAGATAGAAGATTTTGCTTGACAACAACAGGTTACCATCTGACCTCACATATTTTATTTTCTCTAAAGTAAGCTGAATTTGAATAAAACCCTAGTCAAAGAGTTTGCTTTACAGGAAGTCAATAGAGAAACAACAGCTATACAGTATTTGTCACACTTGAAATAAGTCAGTATCTGGAATTCTAGTAAACTATATTGTAAAGCTTTGCTAAATTGGTCTTTTGCAAAGACCAGGAAATAACATCTATTATCTTGATTTTACCGTAGTATTTAATTAAAAATATTTTTATCAGTCAATATGCAGCAAAGTACTTCTCTATGCAATTTTTAAAGCATAGTTGTAATGTAAATTTCTCGTTTCCTGTCCTCGCTCAAACGTCTTTCAACCTGATGTAGACTAGGTCAAGTGGAAAAGTTCTGAAATCAGACTATCTTGGCAAAACAAGGAGATATATCGGTAGGAATTACTTTTCTGTATATTTGTTTTAATACAAAATTAATCCCTTGATGAATTGTTCTAAAAGCAGAGAAAAGACAGCAAATGTCTGCGGAGCAATAAGTCAGAAGTGTTTGTGTCGTATTAGGTTGAGAACTTTCTACTGGTAATCTGATGATCCTGCAAAGGTGAACTATCTTAGTATCCATATCAGGAGAAAGAAAGAAGGTTTTTTCCATAATGTATTGTAAATTATGCCTGACTGGAGTAAGACCACGTAGTTCTACTTTCATGCCTTATCCATACTCTGATTATTGTTATTTTTCATGATTATTGCATACTAAGAGAAAAAAACCAGTTGAACTAAAATCATTTGTTATTCTTATGTTCAAGTACGAAGGGATTCTAGCTACTAAAGTTTCTTTCACTTAATCCTAGGGAAAAACATATTAATTTTAAACCTAACAAGACAACTCTAGCTGAAAAGGGAGCTTGTAAAATTTTGTGAAAACTAGAGATTACTGGTATCTGAGGAAAGAGGATTGTCTGCAATTAGCAGAAGGTAACTGAATTTTGGATACCAAAAATTTGTCTTTGTTGATATGAGCTTATCTTTTTTTTCCCTACCTTTATTTCTTATACATAGTGATGTGGAATTTACTTGATGATATAAATATTTGTTCAGTAGTTATTATTTCTACAGGAAAGCTGCACAATTCAGCTTTCCAATTAGTGAAAGTTAATTGTTTATCGTAATTCTATTTATTCGAAATAACATGTTATATGAAGAAATTCAGACAATGACTAATTATCTCAGAATCTGACCTAATTCGTGCTAATGGTAACGCTCTATTTATAATTGGATTTCTTTAAGTACAAAAACACACGAATGCCTTAGGTTTTATTTGAGAGCGTTAAGTATGGGAAGCAACAACGTAGAATAGTATATGTTGGTTGTATGTGTCCTTGTAAAACGCGAAATGGTTTGCAAAGAAATTTTGACCTTCGAAATACTCAAGTAAAAGTTTCGAAACGTAGCTCAGAAAAAGCTTACGACTCAGGACATGATAAAGCTCTTACATCTATGGCTTCATCTGAGTCCATAAAGTTCAAAATTTTCAATAAAAGCTTATTGTTGTGAATGAAATAATACATTAATAATAAATAGAACAGGAGCTTTAGTGTGACGATACAGAACAAGGAGAAGTAACTAATTCTTGTCCCATAATTTACTTATTATGAAACCTAATTGCGATATACGAAAGAGAAAATAATTGTCTGTTTATATATGCAAATGGAAATAAAAAAGGGATTTAGTGAGAGGGTGTGCTCAGATGTACTTCAGGTAAAGCTTGTGATGATACCAATATTAACTTACAGTGGTTTGCACGAGTCCGAAAATGTACAAAGGTGTAGTGACTAGACACATAGTTGGCCTGATTTAAATCGTTTCGCTAAATTGGAAAACGATGGATACCAAAACAGTGGAATAAAAGGAAGGAAAACATAATAATAATAATAATAATAATAATAATAATAATAATAATAATAAGGACAAAACAATAACAAGTGTATATGCTCAATCTCCAGACAGTATCAATTCGCCCTTTGTGGGCTCCCCAGTGCAGAACAGAGCTTCTGAGACATTACTCAGACATCACTCTGAAAGAAAACTCTTTGGTCATGTTGCCGAAGGAAACATAGCCTGAAGAGTTATTGTGGGATCCTGTCTGAGTGCTCAAACTACGCAAGCGCAGTGAGCTCAGGATTATACATTATCATCCACGTTACTGAACCGGTAACGGCACCGTCTACAGATTGAGCATATGTATTTGAATAACAAGTGTTACTTGTAAATTTCAAATGCCAACAGCAGCAAAGGGGAAAAGGTATTCTACACTGCATCAGTAAACATGCAAGGTAATAGTTTAATAATCTTGTAAACACAAATAAAAAAATCGTCGCCACTTGTGTAATGGAATTAAACAGATGACGGCAGAGTGAAAATTAATCAATCAACAGCTGTTTGCTTATTGCAAACAGCTGTCTCTGAAACTCTAAATTAATTATTTGAAACATATAATACACAATTTAATTAAATTTTTCTACAAATAATTCTACAAAAGATGTATGTAAAATTCTAACCAATTTCAGGGTAGCATTAGTCAACTTTTGCAGCAAATTTAATACAAACCTAATAATAATATTAATAATAATATTAATAATATTAATAATAATATTAATAATAATAATAATAATATTTTACAAAAATATAAAATGCTTAAAAAATCTTTCAACAACGGGTAGTGCCAGTATGCTTGGCGAGCAACAGTTTGAAAGCATTTTGAATAAAAAGAGAGTAAAGNAGTGAGCTCAGGATTATACATTATCATCCACGTTACTGAAACGGTAACGGCACTGTCTACAGATTGAGCATATGTATTTGAATAACAAGTGTTACTTGTAAATTTCAAATGCCAACAGCAGCAAAGGGAAAAAGGTATTCTACACTGCATCAGTAAACATGCGAGGTAATAGTTTAATAATCTTGTAAACACAAATAAAAACATCGTCGCCACTTGTGTATCGTGCCTTTCCACATGAAATGGAATTAAACAGATGACGGCAGAGTGAAAATTAATCAATCAACAGCTGTTTGCTTATTGCAAACAGCTGTCTCTGAAACTCTAAATTAATTATTTGAAACATATAATACACAATTTAATTAAATTTTTCTACAAATAATTCTACAAAAGATGTATGTAAAATTCTAACCAATTTCAGGGTAGCATTAGTCAACTTTTGCAGCAAATTTAATACAAACCTAATATTTTACAAAAATATAAAATGCTTAAAAAATCTTCTAACAACGGGTAGTGCCAGTATGCTTGGCGAGCAACAGTTTGAAAGCATTTTGAATAAAAAGAGAGTAAAGAAATTCAGAGAGGAAACATTTTTCTTTCCCATCATCTCGTTTTCAAGAATATTTGATCCTACGCCTGTCATCGTAACGTAAGAAATATGAACTTTGAAGGATGTTGTTACTTTTTAGCCATCGAGTGGAACGTTAATGCTCCAAAAATGTAATATTTTTGGAACAAATAGCCAAGAAATTTGAGATTATTCTTGTTTTCTTGTTTTTCAACAGTTACATTAAAAATTTGTTGTCGTGTACAAAATAGCAGCTTTTTCAAGTGGCGCATAATATTTAGTTTTTTCTTCATTTTACAGGAGGTATACAAAAAATAGTAAATTACAGTATAATAGATAATAATGAAAATTATGAATCCTTGGAATAATATTGTACAGAAGTTTAGAGGTGAAAATTCTAATTGGAGCATTGAAAATCATTAACATTTTATTAACTGAAGATTGGGATTGGGAAGATTGGGAAGATTGGGAAGATTGGGTATATAAAAATACTATTTCCATTTGATTACATCTAGACTTTATTTTGTTTATGTCTGCAACCATGGCAACAGGGCATTATCTATATTTAGACATCAGTAAATATTTCAAGACTGAAAGGAAAAGTGTTTTTCAATCCTTTGCTTTCAAAATTGATAAACAATTTAATACGATATTTAGAAGAAGTTTCTCTTTAAGGTATTGTTTGCTAAACTAAATGAATATATATATAAATAATAATGTTTTTGTGTAATTTTGTGTATTCTTATCAAAAAATGCTCAATGCATATAACAGAGCAATATACACAAGGTAAAACACGAAAAATAAGAACTATGATTGCAACTAATAGTTCTTATTTTTCGTGTTTTACCTTATGTATGTATAAATAATAATATAAATATTAAATATAAATGATAAATATATATATGATGTATATTTGTATATAAATGTATATATATATATATATATGTATACATAATATATCTGTATTCACTAATAAACCTAGTCTATGTCTTCTTTAATGAATGGACGTAAAAAGAAATTAGAGATTAGGAACATAGGTTTTAATTGGACGAAGAAAATGAATTTCACAATATCAATAATAAAGAATATAAGTATTATCAAATGATAAAAATCTTCTAAGTATCAGTTTTTAAATAATTTGTAAAAGAATTATTGTTTAAATCATTTTTATAAAGTACTATGAAGATATATTACTGATTTTACAATAAACTTCAACTTACTTGGTTTACTGCACAGATAGCAAACCAAACATCTTCTTTTCCCGTCCTTTAATTTACTCCAGAAAAGCTGCATTTTAATTCCAAACAATATTTTGCCCCATCATTTCTGGATACCACACCCTTATTTATTTGTGTCTTATTTTGACATGCTTTTTGTTACAAGTTTGAATGATGCCTTCCTTTCCTGCTGGTTCAAAGTACTTGTTACACACAGCACGTCATTGACACATTTAGTTAACTTGTCTAAAGGATACTTCTAGAATATCCCATTTAAGACAGTCTTTTGACAACAAGACGTCCAGCCCACCTACTCATGGATGTTCAATCAGTGAGTAGTCTTCTGAATACCAACAACGAGTGCAGAGTGAAAGAAAAACTCAGTTGTTCATTGTACAGTTCGCGTGCTGCCCACAGGTGCCACAGCATGAAAGAGCAGCACCTTCTTGAAGAACTTCAATTAGATACTTGATACAAGACAGGCTTTACGAGCTAAAACTAATGTAATGAGAAATTATCTTTTATGTATGTTTCACACGTGGATTTAGGTATATTTTACTTCTTGGCAAGAACATGGAAGTGGATGGTAAGACATGAAAAATTTGTGTCAATATTTAATACGTAATTGCTCCTTACAAAACACAGACAAAGGCGAATCACTGAGACAAGGAAGCAATCCCAAAGCGAAACTTTCAATGGAAAGATAATAAGCTAAGGGACATAATTCAAAATGTTATTATATCTCTAAGTAGGTAAACCTATTATAGATATGCTTTGTCACTGCAATTTCGTAAGAAGACAACAACGTCACAGACAATTGAGTAAGATTCTTTGACTAGCACACCGCATGGAGTCTAATCCGTACTAATATATACACTGTCCACTTTTTTTGTCATTCAGTTGCAAGGTACCAAAGGTCCACACATCAGCTCTTCATGCCTGAAGTTTGAATTTTGGATACTAAAACGTGATAGTATTTGCATTGACGATTATTCTTGAAAAAAGCTTAAACCTGATACTGCTTCTTGACAAGAGATACACTGCCTAGAGAAGGAAGATGGATCTCCGTTTTGTTATTTTGCTTATGGTCCCTGTTGGAGTGCTCACATCTAGACGATGGGTAAGCTTTATTTTTGAAAATTATTTCATTAAATTGTCTTTTAATAATCGTGCATACAATTATGCTCAGAGATGATTAAATTGATGTTCAGTTTAAATAAACTGCTTCTCCGTAATATTATCTGGGATTACATCTCCTCGCCCTCTTCATTTTAAGAAGTTATTATTTTGCTACTCATAAACAAGAATTGTTTTTAATTTTTTAGTATCCCTTTAGGGAAATAAGATGACCTGCTTATCAAAATCACCGATTTGTTATCAGTAAGAAAATGTAATAAAGTTGTCTTTCGCTTTGCCTTAAAGATTCTGTAAACCGGAAAAGGCAATATTCTACCCTGGGTCAGCTGAAACCAATCTTTTCTTACCAGCCATCAAGAAAACTTTTTTGAATTTAACGAAAGTCTTTGCTTTTATTTAACCGTATAGCACCGTATCTTTGTCGACATCTTTTTTTTGTGATCACATTTAATATAATAACAGGGTAACCTAAATTGTAGAGTGAGGGAAAGCTTGAAAATAGGAGGAGAAAAAGCTCACCATTTGTCTTTGAAAAAAAATCATTACGGTTATAATTTCATTCATTTTTTTTAATAAATGGCAAAAATGCATTAAAAATAATTCTTTACCTAATTAGTATTATTATTTCTATCTTTATAGAGGATGATACAATTCAGTTGTTTAAAATAAAAATATAATTAACACTGCTGTGAATATGTGTCCTCTAGTTGGTCTACAAATCCACAATCCAGTTAAAAATGAAATCTAAAACCTAAAATAGTATAAACAGAAAAAAATTGGCGTAGAAATAAATCAATCTCCAGGTAAAATTTTTTTCCAACGAATCGGTTAAAAGAACTATGTGTATTTCACGATTTGTTTTAAAATAATGAACTCCTGGTTTCAATGAAGACACATACTATCGTTATGCAAATCTCAAATGCAATATATAAAATTAGCTTTTAAAGGATATTTTTAAAGTTCTTGCTCTATTACAGTTCAGTAAAACACTATCTTGAATTTTTTCTTCATTTTTTGTCCTTGGCTTTTAATTTATATTCATTTTTTTAATTTTAAAACACACCTACTCTTTTTAATAATAACAGTGAGATGCCTAACTGTATGTTGTACTCAATTGCTTGACCTGATAAACATCAGTGAAAAGCGTTTCCTCCGATCTTATTCTCTAACCTTTTCCTAACGTCTGGACTAAAAAAATCGAGCTCGCTTAATCCCGAGTCCCATAAGTAGGTTTTGAGACCAATTCCAAACTTCACAAGTACCAGGCAGACCCTCTTTCGGAAGCGAATTTCATTATTAGATGTTATTTTCAGCTTATTTCCTAATTTGAAAACAAAATATTTTAAAAGAGCCTACAAACATGTTTTCAACTACAGAGGTACACGTTAATGTTAATTTTCCTGTAAAATATTGCGAAGTTTAATTTCAACTCTTATTTCTTCGCTTAACCCTTTATCTCCTTTTTATTCCCTCAGGTCCAAACTGTAATTAAAGGCTTTACCCCTTGTATAGTTTTTAATCATTAAGAAAATTAATTTTCTTTACCAATACGTTTTTAACGTTGATTTGTTATTTCTTAGGGCCCACCTGGAGATGCTGGCCCACCAGGACTACCTGGATTACCTGGTGTACTTGTAAGTAAAAAAATTTGAATTTTTTGTATACAACGACTAATCTCAATCTCTCATCTTTCACTATAAGATAGTTCTAGTCAGTTGGAATTTTTTTCCCTCTTTACTTTGCCTGGCCCGCACTATGTACTCTGCAATTCGTATCCCTACACAACCTTTCCATGTTTTCCTTAACTTTCGTATCATTCATTTAGCCTCTAATTTTCATTTCTCCACTGGCTTCTCAATATATCTTCCCTATTCTTGGTAGATAAAAAAGAACAGCATGGAGTCCTGTATTCTGTATTAAGTACTCCTTGTTTCTAATTTCTAAGTGACAGACAATATATATGTACATTTTTTCGGCGATGCAATTATGTGAAACGTGAATCGATATGAAAACATTTTTTTCAAATTAGGCGAAAATGATGGCAACTTTTTTAGTCCTGAGTGACTTTTCACCTTCTTAGACTGAAACGCATAAAGAACTGACTTCTACGGAAAGGTGTATCATTGTAGCCTACGTATTTTATACCCTTGCGTCTGGGTATGTCTCCCAAGGCTAATACAGTTGAACCTCGATTATCCGAGGGGCGAGAAGCAGTTGTTTGGATAACTGATTGTTCGGATAACTGATTGTTCGGATAACTGATTGTTCGGATAACTGATTGTTCGGATAACTGATTACCCGAAAATAACGACACTTTACTCGATATACATGTACATGAATTTACGTTAGAACACACGTTTACGTAAATATTTACCTGGGCCGAAAGATCTTGTTCGGATAATCCGAAATTCGGATAATCGGTGTTCGGATAATTGAGGTTCCACTGTATCCTTTAGCTTCTCTTGTCTACATCCACCTTTTACTAATCGATTTTTGGGGGTTATAGGGGTACGTTAATCGGATTTTAGAATCTTTTCACGTAAATACCTAACAATTTATATAGCTTTCATGTCTGTATCAATGAAAAATTGTTGACCCCTTATTATTAAACTATCTTCACAAAATAAATTTTAATTAGGGGTTCTTATTTCATGTGAGAAGGATTAATGGCTTTTCTACGAAGCACAAGGAAATTTGAATGCTCTTTTATAAAGACTTATTAGATAAGCCATAATATCATTGTCACTTTTGATCTGCAGTCCATTTTTACTTTTTACTGTCAAGTAAAAGAGACGGATATATTAATTACACCGGACTCTATTCGAACCAGTGTCTATGGGCTTTAATGGGTATCTGGTCTGACAACGGAGTTACAGGAGCTGTTTCCGCACCCGATCATTTCATAAATACAGAGCATTTTACTCTCATCTTTAATAAGAGCAAAAAAAAACCCTGTGAATTACTTGTTTGTCAAGCCCATGTAACTATATTTATATTTCATTTCTAATTTTTAGGGTAAAAAGGGCTGGATTGGTCCTCCTGGACCACAAGGGCCTCAAGGACGGGTGAGTAGCATTAAATTATAAATTTAATAATAAAATAATATTTGTCTTTCTTTCTTTCACTTGTTGGGGTTTTTTGTAAAGTTTCTCTCTGTTTTCACTTACCTTTTTTTTACAATCAACATTTTCTTTCTTTCGTATTTTTGTTTGGTTGATAGGTCTTCAATTCTTAAGACAAATACACATTCAACTGCTACTTTTTCGCACATTTCTAACTTAATTCAAACTTTGTGGCAAAAATGTGATAAAAAAATACTTCTTACCAAAGACAAAAACGAAGTATGGCCTACATTATTACTGAAGTGTCTTCTGGCTTAAATACTTCATAGTTCAATCATTTTTTGTAATTGTCCGTAGAAATAAGTTAGGTATGACTGGCTTGTTACCATTATAGTTAAAGGTATTGAATAAATGAAGAGACATACTTTTTATGGTCAATAAGGGTATTTTTTATTTCTTATTTTGGCAGCCTGGACCTCAAGGTCCCTTGGGAGTGAAAGGAGCTATTGGTTATCAAGGCCTTAAAGGTGTCCAGGTGAGTGGATGGTTTCCATCTTCTTAAGATTTTATCTTTTCAATGCAGAGAAATAAAAAGAGTAAATGAAGCTTAGTATTAGAAGAACAGTAATATCCTTTACAGAAAGTTCCTCTCTATTAATTAAGTAACCTGCTTTTGACAAATCTATAATAGATTTTTGGGTAAGAGCAGCAAACAACTGAATCTCTTAGTGTTACCAATTCTAAGCAACATGCGAAAAGAAAGTACAGGAATAAATAAATAAATAAATAAATAAATAGACAAATATATAGATCAGCAAATCAACAATTTAAAACAGTAAGGAATTGGCCGAGTGAGTGACAAAGTAAGGTAACGTAAATAATTAATATACTGGGCAGCATAAATGAGTTAAAACCCAAGAGAATACATATCTTATTTTGTAAAGAGCAATAAATAGGAACGAAGAGGAAACCATTTCTTATATAGTTATTGAGACATGGCAAGGAAACAAAAGGGATTAGATTACCAAAAAATGAAAGCACCTTTTTGAAAAATAAAAAATGCATAGTAAAGTAGAATACCTTAAATTAGAAGAATCTTAGCTTTTTATTTTAGAAATTTGTCTTAGTAGCAGTCAAAACAAAACCGTATTTGAATACTCAAGCTGTGTATTTATTACCAAAAATAACCACCCATGGAAAATCCCTTACACTGCTTAAAAATACCGGTATCAGGAAGGATGCACAGTTAAAGAGAATTATCTACTTCTTCCTTAAATAGGTATATCATTTTTAATTGACAACATCAAATAACTATTTAGAAATATCTAAGCCTAAATCACGTTAAAGCTGCCAATTAAAATAGACATATCATGACAAATTACGTCTCTGATTTTTAAGGTAATACGCGAGTGTAATTTTGGTTTGCATTTAATTGGGGAGATTTAGCATTTCTTGTAACATGCCTATGGCTCATTATTCCCTGTGTATAATATTGCTTGTAGAAAACTTGTACCAGAAATCAAGCTACGTCTTCCCTGCCAAATGGCATTACAGTATGCATGCCAAGGAGATTATCTTTACCTGGCTTGTAATCCTGTATAAATATCCTTGACATAAAATAAATAAATAAATTAGAAAGAAAGAAAGATTAGTCACAGCACTAAATAAAATGCTCTGAATTATTTTTAATATGCCTGTTCTCTGCCATTTTCATATTTGAGTTCAAATAACATCATATTATTAGTATAAAATAATATGTATATTAATTTAATTTTTGTAGGGTGAAATGGGCCCCGACGGAGAAACTGGAAAGCAAGGAATCTCTGGAGGTTGTCCACAAGGATTACAACAGCCTGATGTTCCATGCTTTTTCTCGCCAGTGGGGGAAGATGGATTGAAGGGTTCTCAAGGAGACAAAGGTACAACAGGTCCTACTGGCATTGACGGCCCCAGTGGAAAGAAAGGTCTACCAGGAATGAGGGGAAGAAGAGGAAGCCCAGGAAGACGGGGGTCTCCTGGTATGTTGACAAACATTATTTGTGAAGATAGGTCCACCCGTTATATGAAACCCCATAGATTTCGAAAAGGCCGTCACCGAATTCAGTGTAATAAAAACAAAAAGGAATTTTTGCAAGGACTAAATATTGAAGCTAGAGGAACAAAAATACGATACAATTTCAGATGCTGTTCCTTTGCTACATCGTAAGGATCGGTGATGTATTTGTACAACGAGTCTCTTCACTTTAATGGTTTTATGTGAAGAAAGAAGGAATAAAGAAAATGTCATGAAACGTTGACTGTCTGTAAGTCAAATAGTGTTTCTAAAGACTTTACTGAGACATAGAGAGTCGGTAGAGCCAAAAGATATAGTTATAATCAATACTGAAAGCAGTGTGAAGACTGTGTAGAGAAGAACGAGTATCAGTGTGGCATACCATATGAAAAAGAAGGGAAACGAGGAGGCACACATTAGCCAAATGTATTACCATGGATTGGAAACGTCAGTCTAAGGGCGAGAGAAAAACAACTGTTCTATTGTATTTTAAACAATTATTGTGCGTTTATTTGACTTGGAATAGTAGACTTTGCTACGAAAATTGATATACAATATCAACCATTCTTAGAAACCGTGAAGCTGTAGATCTATAGTACAGTATATATGGCGACGGTATTTAGTAGTTATTGAATTGTGAATGTCTTTTTAATTGTAAGAGCATTTCATGTAATATTATCTATAACATGTTGGATGGAGTAAACTATGTAAACTATGAATAGTGGCTTAATTAGCATCCCTGTGATATACTAGTGGATATAGGGAATCAAAGATATGGCCTTTCAGAACGTAGATTTTGCATTACTCTGTTGCACTGAAATATAGGTTTCAATAGTCATCTACAGTATAGCATCATCTCTAAGCATTTGTCAGTTATCAATTGAATACTCCTTAGCTATCTTAATAAGTATAGTAAGTTTTAGTTTGATACNGAAATCAAGCTACGTCTTCCCTGCCAAATGGCATTACAGTATGCATGCCAAGGAGATTATCTTTACCTGGCTTGTAATCCTGTATAAATATCCTTGACATAAAATAAATAAATAAATTAGAAAGAAAGAAAGATTAGTCACAGCACTAAACAAAATGCTCTGAATTATTTTAATATGCCTGTTCTCTGCCATTTTCATAATTGAGTTCAAATAACATCATATTATTAGTATAAAATAATATGTATATTAATTTAATTTTTGTAGGGTGAAATGGGCCCCGACGGAGAAACTGGAAAGCAAGGAATCTCTGGAGGTTGTCCACAAGGATTACAACAGCCTGATGTTCCATGCTTTTTCTCGCCAGTGGGGGAAGATGGATTGAAGGGTTCTCAAGGAGACAAAGGTACAACAGGTCCTACTGGCATTGACGGCCCCAGTGGAAAGAAAGGTCTACCAGGAATGAGGGGAAGAAGAGGAAGCCCAGGAAGACGGGGGTCTCCTGGTATGTTGACAAACATTATTTGTGAAGATAGGTCCACCCGTTATATGAAACCCCATAGATTTCGAAAAGGCCGTCACCGAATTCAGTGTAATAAAAACAAAAAGGAATTTTTGCAAGGACTAAATATTGAAGCTAGAGGAACAAAAATAAGATACAATTTCAGATGCTGTTCCTTTGCTACATCGTAAGGATCGGTGATGTATTTGTACAACGAGTCTCTTCACTTTAATGGTTTTATGTGAAGAAAGAAGGAATAAAGAAAATGTCATGAAACGTTGACTGTCTGTAAGTCAAATAGTGTTTCTAAAGACTTTACTGAGACATAGAGAGTCGGTAGAGCCAAAAGATATAGTTATAATCAATACTGAAAGCAGTGTGAAGACTGTGTAGAGAAGAACGAGTATCAGTGTGGCATACCATATGAAAAAGAAGGGAAACGAGGAGGCACACATTAGCCAAATGTATTACCATGGATTGGAAACGTCAGTCTAAGGGCGAGAGAAAAACAACTGTTCTATTGTATTTTAAACAATTATTGTGCGTTTATTTGACTTGGAATAGTAGACTTTGCTACGAAAACTGGTATACAATATCAACCATTCTTAGAAACCGTGAAGCTGTAGATCTATAGTACAGTATATATGGCGACGGTATTTAGTAGTTATTGAATTGTGAATGTCTTTTTAATTGTAAGAGCATTTCATGTAATATTATCTATAACATGTTGGATGGAGTAAACTATGTAAACTATGAATAGTGGCTTAATTAGCATCCCTGTGATATACTAGTGGATATAGGGAATCAAAGATATGGCCTTTCAGAACGTAGATTTTGCATTACTCTGTTGCACTGAAATATAGGTTTCAATAGTCATCTACAGTATAGCATCATCTCTAAGCATTTGTCAGTTATCAATTGAATACTCCTTAGCTATCTTAATAAGTATAGTAAGTTTTAGTTTGATACAGTTATTGAAAATAGATTTTATGATAAAAATAAAGAGCAGTAAAAAATGTATTTATTCAGTATTTATTAAACATACTTATGACTGTAAGAGAATAGAAATCATAGGTTGAAACATATAGAATTCTTTTATCAAAACAGTATTTTACATAGATTTAATGTAAGTTGGTGTCAGTAGATAGAATGTGTAACGACAGTTTAAATGTAAATATACAATGTACTAAATTCAGTTCTAAAAAGAAATATTTCAAAATTAACTGCTTTTGCATATCTTTTGGAGTTTTCAACTTGATATTTACTTTTCCACCTATTTACAATTTTATATTAACAAGTGAACCTGGTACGAGATAAGCTACACCTCTCAAAGTTTGTTATGAGAAAGGAAGAGTTAAAAAACTATATAAAAGATTAATATAAATATAAATATATATGCATAAATATATATTTATGTAATATTGTGCATTTGTATCAAAAAGTGCTCAATGAATATAGCAGAGCAATATATAAGGTAAAACACGAAAAATAAGAACTGTGATTGCAACTAATAGTTTCACGATATTTCGATCATCAGGCAATAACGCTACAAATACTGTACAAACTTTTATAAACAAATAAAGTAGGCGGCTCATCAAAAATAATAAAAACTACAGGTGGTAACGTATTACAATGTGTTAATATTCTGAGAAAGGAAGAAAGAAAGGAATTGTAATACGTTACCACCTGTAGTTTTTATTATTTTTGATGAGCCGCCTACTTTATTTGTTTATAAAAAGCTTGTACAGTATTTGTAGCATTATTGCCTGATAATCGAAATATCGCGAAACTATTAGTTGCAATCAGAGTTCTTATTTTTCGTGTTTTACCTTATATATATATATATATATATACATAATATATATAAATATATAAATATAAATATATATATACATAAATATAAATAAATATACATAAATTTGTATATATAAAATTATATATAAATATAAATTTATATATAAAAATATAACTAAATTGCTGGAAGATACAGGTAAAGAGTGTTTTTACACATTAATGTCTGCTTCCTTTTTTTTAATCAAGTCCTCAACAAACTGACCTTTTTAAGGAAAGACAACATTTTTACTATGAAAGAAAAAAAAATTCAAATATTACCAAGAGACGGGATTTGGAATTATAGAAAAGTGAAAATTGGCGTTTTCTGTTGGTTTTACATGTACAGAATATTTGTCGGGATCAGTTGATCAGAACTAGGAAAGGAAATCGTCGTTTAGTTCGAAGCTCAGCCCTATATGAATGATAGGGGTGTAATATCAAATGATAGCGACACCGGAAAAATACTGCACTTTAAAATAAAATATGTGGATTCAAAATTATTTGGTTAAGAAGCTAGCGCCTATAGTTCATTTGATAGAGCATGTGGGTATGATAGCTACAGACGTTTCGAATGTAGTTCGAAAAACGCATGTTTTCCACTTGTCTAAAACTGAACTGTGTAAACATTCTGGTTCTTGCAGTTAAAACATTTGTCAGTAAAGGCTACTTTAAGTAAAGTAACGTAACAAGAGGTATGCAAAAATTCATAATTGACAATTTGTGATGGATTTGACAGTGCATTGGAAAATCTAAGAAGAATTATTTCAGATATTGTACATCCATACTTGAATAGACATACATTATTAAGAAAGAAACAATCTAACACAAAATTAAGAATTAAAAACGTTTTCATCAAATAAGAGCTTTTATTACTCTCATTTGTTGATTTGTCCTTCTAATTCCATGAAATTTTAGTTGGCATAGTCAGCAATCAGAAACAAAAGAAAAGGAATAGTCATTGTTTATATATATATATATATATATATATATGTATATAGTGTTAGGAGTATACTCCAAACAGTCAGATGTTAAGACTTTTAAATTATATATTATATTATATATATATATATATATATATATATATATATATATATATATATATATATATATATGACAATTGACCATAAACACATCAAAGCCGAAGCACAAAATCCGGAGAAAAAACATTTTAGAGAAAGACCCTTGCTGATATAATATAATATAATATAATATAATATAATATAATATAATATAATATAATATAATATAATATAATATAATATAATATA
>RDPX01000185.1:273281-292937 GCA_003991215.1 Morbakka virulenta | reverse complement strand
TCTCTCTCTCTCTCTCTCTCTCTCTCTCTCTCTCTCTCTCTCTCTCTCTCTCTCTCTCTCTATTTATTTATCTATCTCTCTCTGTCTGTTTCTTTCTTTATCCTCTTGTAATATTTTTACTTCTTCGTTCTCTTCATATGTACTCTTTTTCTACCATGATTTTTTTTCTATACTGCGGATTGTATATTTTTTATCTTTCTCCTTCATAAATCCTACAATTTCTTTTTCTTTGATTTCTTCTATTATTCACTTCCATATCCACTCTTTTTATGGAGGTGGCATCTGATCAGTGCTGCTGGGCAGCCATGTCTGTATGTCCACTTCGATTTCAAATGCTCGAAATGGTTGGCATGGTAATCGACTGATGATCCATGATACCTACTTTATTCTTAGTCATTATCATCATCTTAATCATTATTCTTAGTCATCTTTCATTTTACATTTTTCATCACGCTTCACCATAGTTCTATCCTTCATACATCATTAATTTTCTTTCTCTCTTCGGATAGTTCATTCTTGTGTTTTTCGTTGTGTTGTCCTTTGTGTTCCGGTATGGATTGTTCATGTATGGGTTGTCCCATTATTGTCATTTTATTAGCCAGTTCCATCGTTGGCTAAAGTTTTCTGAGTGTTTCACTCTAATACTATGTATATACCAGTATCAAAGTAATTTTAGCAATCGTCAGTGCTCAATAATATAAGAATATTAGAGCTATGATATGGTGAACGACAAAACAGAAACAAAACTTAGTTTAGAACTGTCAGTTTATGTTTTCACAATCCTCAGCTAACTATTGTGAAAACATAAAACTGACAATTCTAAACTAAGTTTTGTTGATTTTTTGTCGTTCGCCATGCGTTTTCTATTTTATGACTTGTTCAGTGTGATACCTATACCTATACCTGGAATTTTTGCCTGGTGATAACCATATATGTCAGACAATGCCATTGTGGCATCAATACTTCGCGCTTGTTCATCTTTTATTAAGTATCCAGCTGTAATCCGTAATACCACTACGGAAAATACTTCCGTTGACGTATACTAAATATGGAGGGCCCCAAATTCAGTATTTAGTACCCAGTAACAGTCCAAAACACCTAAACGCATACATAGACGGGAAAAATAATAAAAAACTAGTAAACTCATTCCAGTTTCGCAAATGGAGATAAACGATAAAGGAGGTTAGGAAAGATTGATTAAACTGTTATTGATAACTGATAAAAATGTTAGCTGGTAACAGGTGGGTAGACTGATTAATTTTTTGTATCCTATTCCTCTATTTTCTTTCATGAGATTAAAAGTAATCTTTTCAGATATTATTTTTCGTACTTCTTTCTAGATATTATTATTATTACTATTATGTGTATTATTATGATGATGATGATCATGATAATTATTATTAACGCAAAGGAATAACAAAAAAATTGAATATGAATAAGTTCTAAGGCTTTTAAAGTGGAAGGCAGCCCTGGGTCTACCAATTAAGCCAAAGTGCTTGATCTGAATTTTTTTTATCTGATTTGATCTGAGTTGTTGAAAGGTGAATACAGTGAAAATTTCTAAGTTGCTAAAAGTAATATCAGAGGTGGCTAGCTGCATAACTTAAATGATTGGCTTCAAAATAATATATTTTGATAAAAACTACAAAAAGCTGTGTCATTACTAATTGATGTCTTTCAAAATAAAAACATTTTTTACCTATTCTATAATCGATGCCATCAAGTTGGAGCTTGGACAGGAGGTCGCGAACATCATCAGCGCGTATGCACCGCAAGTAGGCTGTGACCAAGAGCAGAAGGATGATTTCTGGCGTGATATGGAGGACCTAGTAAGTGGATTGCAGAGCACAGAGCGTGTCATCATAGGTGCAGACTTGAATGGACATGTGGGAAAAGGAAGCAACAGAGATGATCTGATGATGGGCAACTTTAGTTACGAACAGAGAAATGAAGAGAAGCAGAGGATTGTGGACTTTGCACTCAGCACGGGAATGGCAGTGGTGAATACATTTTTCAACAAGAGGGATAACCACCTGCTGACCTATGAGAGTGGAGGGAGAAAAACCCAAATAGATTACATCTTGTGTAGGAGATGCTCACTCAAGGATGCAAAGGATTGTAAGGTTATCCCAGGTGAAGTAGTGGCCAAACAACATCGAGTGGTTGTTGCGAATTTCTATTTGAAAGGGAAACACCAGAAGGCCGAGAAATGTGAACCGCGGATCAGATGGTGGAAATTAAGAGAGATGGAAAGCCAGGAGGAGTTTAGCAGAGCGGTGATGAACGCATTACCATCAGAGATTGGTTTGGCATCGTGGGAGGACTTTTCTGAAGCCGTGAGAGAGACTGCAAGGAGTGTTCTGGGTATGTCATCGGGCCGTCGAAAGGAAGACCTAGATAGCTGGTGGTAGAATGAAGAGGTCCAGACTACGATTGCCAGGAAAAAGCAAGCACTAAAGGAGTGGTATGACACAAAAGACGAAGGTAGTAAACAAAGATATGATGAAGCGAAAAGACTGGCAAAGGTCGAAGTAGCTAAGGCTAAGAGTGAAGCGCCTGAGGAGTTGTTTACTGAACTCCAGGAGAAAGGTGCGGGGAAGCAGGTCTATAGACTTGCAAAGCAGAGAGACAGGGCAAGCAGGGACGTGCAACATGTGAGAATGGTCAAAGGAGAGGACAGTCAAGTTTTGACAAGCAGGGATGGCATTCTGAAAAGATGCAAGCTCTACTTTGAAGGACTGATGAATGTGGAGAACCCCAGGGAGAGAAGGTCAGGTACGCAGGAGGTAAATGGAGCCGAGGTACCAGACATTGACAAGGAGGAAGTGAGGAAGTCCATGAAGAGAATGAAAAAGGGAAAGTAGATCGGCACAGACAATATACCAATGGAGGCGTGGCTAGCCTTGGGCGACTCTGGGGTTGAGTTTCTCACCCAGTTGTTTAACAAGATCATGCAGGGGCAACCAATGGCAGCTAAATGGAGGAAAAGTATCCTGATCCCCATCTACAAAGGAAAGGGGGATGTACAGTGCTGTGGAAATTATCGCGGTATCAAGCTTATGAGTCATGCCATGAAACTGTGGGAGAGAGGCCAGACTGAGGCGGATTGTCAGTATCAGTGAGGAACAGTTTGGCTTTATGCCAGGTAAAGGCACCACCGATGCAATTTTTGCCCTGAGATTGCTGATGGAGAAGTTTAGAGAGGGACAACAACAACTAGTATGTGTGTTCATAGACCTAGAAAAGGCCTATGATAGGGTTCCCCGGGAAGAAGTGTGGTTCTGCTTGCGATCCTCAGGAGTGCCAGAGAAGTACATCAAAGCAGTTCAGGACATGTATTCAGAGTGCGAGACTGTGGTTAGGTGTCCAATGGGAACAACGGTGGGTTTCAGGGTTGAAGTTACATTACATCAGGGCTCCACACTCAGTCCTTTCCTCTTCGTTATGATAATGAACAACCTTACTGTGGAAGTACGGAGGGAACCACCAGGAAGCATGATGTTTGCCGACGATATTGTACTATGCTGCCGTACAAAACAGGAGGCAGAGCAGGAACTGGAAAAATGGCGATATGCACTGGAGAGGAGGGGACTGAGGGTAAGCAGGACAAAGACGGAGTTTTTGTGTCTAAATGATCGAGAGAGTGAAACACAGATAGTCATGGACGGAAGCAAGATCAATCAAGTGGATGAGTTTAAGTACCTGGGATTGACGCTGGAGAATAGCGGGAACTGCGAACGAGAGGTGCAGAGGAGAGTGCAGGCAGGCTGGTGTGGTTGGCGTAAGGTGATACGTGTCCTGTGTGATAAGAACATACCAAATAAAGTTAAGGGAGCGATACATAAGACAGTGGTAAGACCAGGTATGATGTATGGCATGGAAACAGTTCCAGTGACCAAAAGGCAAGAAAAGAGGATGGAAGTGAACGAAATGAAGATGTTGCGGTTCTCCCTTGGGAAAACAAGGATGGATAGAGTCGGAAATGAGACAGTGCGGGACACACTGGGGGTGGCCAGACTGGAGGAGAAGTTGAGAGAGTCCAGGTTGAAGTGGCTTGGGCATGTAATGCGACGAAACGAAGAGTACGTGGGAGAATTGGTAATGGAAATGACACCGCCAGGGAAGAGGAAGCGTGGGAGATCGAACTGACTCGGTGAATGATGACATGAAGGTGGTTGGAGCCTCCTCAGACGACACCACCGACAGACAGAGGTGGAGAGCGTTAGTCCGCTGTGGTGACTCCTGAGGGAAAAGCGGAAAGTAGAAGAAGAAGAAGATAATCGAGGATAGACTTAGTGTGAACTCAGATTTCCCTTTTTCTTGACGCTAGCAGAAAGTCCTTCTGAAATACATTTTTAAGACAAGGAAGTTTGGTTCACTTTATGAAGTAAATACAATATTTCAAAACAGGTAAACAACATACCACTTTTTTTGTCTAACTAGCAAAACATGCAATGAGTCAGTGTAGTTTCCACACAGGGGCTATTTCTTTACAAAAAACAGTAGAATGTGCTCTTTCCAGCATCTAACAAACGAGAAGAATAAAGTAAAACTAACATTGTTTCAAATTCAATACGAGAGATTAACTTCTAAATTTAACTATCTAGAAAGGATATCATATTGATAAATGTAGACAATAAAACCTTGTCTTTTCTGTCAAATACAAATAAGCAAGATTTCCTTAATAAAATACCATTATAAGTCAGTTCTTAGTATAAAAGTCAAATTTTTAATACATATATATATATACACCATATTACGTCAAATCTGAAAGCTCTTTTTTATGTTCTGCGGTCATAACAACCATTGGCAGAAAAATTGGTGTGGGCAATTTTACTACAACTACTACTGCTATTGCTACTCCTACTGCTAATATTAATGTTACTACTATTGCTACTACTGCTGCTACTACTACTACTACTACTACTACCATTATTATTATTATCATAACATCACAATTACTACTATTACTGTTATTACCACAACTGTTGTCACATCACTGCTACTACTCCTCTTCCCACTTCTACCATTATTAAAGCTTCTTTCATTTTACTATTTCTACTGGAACACATAACTCTAAATACTGCCACTACTTCTATCACTCTGGTACCTCTAAAACCGACAAGATTACTGTTGCTTTTTCGATGTTATCAATATTGGTAATTTTGATGCTATCAATATTGTTCTTCTAGCTACTTTACTTTCATCAGTATAGAGAAAAAAATTGGAAAATAATGATTAGGATTTGCAAAATACTGTTGTTTTTAATGCTCTACACACTAACCCTTACATTCTTGTTTGAACCCTAGGGGGAACGTTTGCTTCCAAATTTCTGCAAAAGCTGCTGGGCCATGGTAATTGAGCTCAGTAGCTGAGGAAGCGAATCACATGCTGGTTCAATAAAAAAGGAAATTGTACCTTCTTAAACAAGGGAAGGATATCATCTGTTTAAGTGAGAAATAAATGAATAGCACTATTGAAAAGCTTATTGAAGATTACAAGTAGACATGCAGACAAAGCCAAGATAAATATATGTATAAACATTATTCTTATGGAATTCCGACATCGGAAAAGCTTGCTGATGAAAATATCAATCCTGAGGCTATACTGGTGATTTTCAATGCTAAGAAAAATGATGCATGAAACAAAGCAATACCTGTCGGAAAGTAGGGGGCCTATGATTATCAGTTTTGTTTCAAGGTTGCACTTATATCTGTAGTAATTCCTCTTTCTTCTCTGTACAAATCATAGTAGATGTTAAACAAATTATTCCCGATACTTGATGCATACAAAGGTTATCAATTTAATAATTATACCTTTTTAAGTTTAGAGTTAACATTGTTACTCTTTGGTAATGTTTCAAAATGTACCAACGAAATACCGGAAATCTTCAGTGCCACACTTCTCGTATCTTTGTTATTTGTTAACCCATGTACAACATTAAATTATTCAACTTAAATAAAAACAATTTATCATAAATTAAGAAATCATATTTTTTATAATAAATTTGAATAAAATATTTGCTGAAGCAATAACTTTCCAACATAAATTTCTCCCATAAAAACACATCATTTTTTACCTAAATACATATTCTTATATCCATTACTTGTTAGAAAGAGATTTCATTTAATTTTAGTAAAGTGAGAAATATTGCCAAGCATTTATTTCATCTGTTTTTCTTTAAACTTCTAAATATTGATATCGAAAATTGATATCGGAAATTGATATCGGAAATTGATATCGGAAATTGATATCAGAAGTTGATATCGAAAATTGATATCGCAAACATATCTCTGGACATTACCTGTTGTTTTGCATGTTATATTGGAGTATATTTGAAGAATATAAAATTAATTGAATTAGCACATATTTTCAAACGATTGTGCATTCTTAACCACAATTTTTGAGATAAAGGAACACTTCAAGATACCTCCATTTTTATCCCTATAAGGTAGTTTATGTACATTATAAGAGGTAAAAATATTAGAGCCACAGTGAAATGATTTATTTCTGGTTCTGATAGTTCAAAATCGTATTGTTATACAAATCAGTTTCTCTACTTCATTAAGATTAATGCTAAAAGCTGGAAAACCCGAAGTAAAATTTCATTGGTCAATCTGTTCAAGCCAATTGACGTGGTTCTGTTCAAGCAACAACATTAGGGTTAGGATTAAGAACAATATGAACAATAGAGGTTCCAGTCACTGATAGAATAGGATTCGACATGTCCAGCCGTCTGACAGCTAAATCATCATCATCATCATCAGCTGTCGTCCTCAGGTCAAAGGGTTGGCGATCCCTGTCACAGCTCCTACAGTTTTTCTCCAGTCAACTCGGTTCTGTGCCAGTCTACTGCATTTGTTTACATCTCTTCCAATCCATTCCTTGATGTTATCACTCCACCTAGTTCTTTGGCTTCCTTGGCTTCTTTTTCCTTCTACTTTCCCTTGAAGAATAACTGTGCTTAGGTTCTTCTTCCTTGTGATGTGTCCGAAGTATCTAAGCTTGCTCTGTTTTATATTGGTTAGAAGGCTCACATTGGTTCCGAGTTCCTCCAGTACAGACCGATTGGTTCTTCTTTGTCTCCAGCTGATTCTGAGTATTCTGCGGTAACCATACATTTCAAANGTACAGTTTTTCTCCAGTCAACTCGGTTCTGTGCCAGTCTACTGCATTTGTTTACATCTCTTCCAGTCCATTCCTTGATGTTATCACTCCACCTAGTTCTTTGGCTTCCTTGGCTTCTTTTTCCTTCTACTTTCCCTTGAAGAATAACTGTGCTTAGGTTCTTCTTCCTTGTGATGTGTCCGAAGTATCTAAGCTTGCTCTGTTTTATATTGGTTAGAAGGCTCACATTGGTTCCGAGTTCCTCCAGTACAGACCGATTGGTTCTTCTTTGTCTCCAGCTGATTCTGAGTATTCTGCGGTAACCATACATTTCAAAAGCCTCAATCTTTCTGGCTTCTTTTCTTCTTATCGTCCAGACCTCCAGTACATACGTTCCTACTGACCACACTAGTGTTTTCAACAACCTAAGCTTTGAATTTAATGATATATTTCTACTTTTCCATATCTGAGAGAGATTTTTTATATTTGTCTTCCTTGTCCTAATCTAACATTTTCTGTTTCACAGTCTGCATTTTCTGTTATAATTGATCCTAGGTACTTGAAATGCGGAACTTGCTGTACTTCCTTTCCATCGCATAGTATGTTTAAGTTCTCATGAGCCCTACCGATCATCATTACTTTGGTCTTCTTGACGTTCATGAAAAGGCCATATTCTTTCGAAACTCTATTTACCAAGAAAAGTATTGATTGTAGTCCTTCTTCAGATCTAGCCATCAGGACAATGTCATCTGCGTACCGGAGGTTATTCACATTCTTTCCATTAATTTTTATTCAGTGTTGACTTGTGTCTACTGTTTCTCTCATAATGTACTCCGTGTAGAGGTTAAAACAAAGACAGGAGACAACCCTGTCTCACTCCTTTCTCAACAGAGAACCATTCAGTTCTTTTTCAACTCGGACACAGGCCTTCTGATCTCGGTACAAAGCTTTAATCACTGCTACAGTGGATATATCTGCGTTCAACTTTTGTAAGACATTCCACATTTTAGAGTGATGGACGGAGTCGAACGCCTTACTGTAGTCTATGAATGCTAAATATAGTTTCACATTATTTTCCCTGGCCTTCTCAGTGATTAAACGAATATTGAAAATCTGGTCTCTAGTGCCGACTCCCGACCGTAAGCCCATTTGGGTCTCACTTATTTCTGCTTCTGCTTGCGGCTTCATTCGTGATAGAAGAATGCGGAGTAGAATTTTGCTGCTGTGGTTTATTACAGCTAAATAGCAACTGCCAAAATTTTTAATTCGAATATTGTTCGTTCAAAAAAGCGACACAGATGAGATAATCAGTCCGCTCTCGAAAGGTTCAAGTTCATCATTCACTACAGGTATGTCATTTTCAAGGAATGACGTCAGAAAGTGATACAAAAAAGAATGATGCGTTGACGGCTCACCATATAACTGGTTGGTATATTGTACGCCTAATTGGTGTCATTCTTTTCAGTTCTCGTAGACTATTTCATTCAGAAATTAGCTTTTCTTTAATGTGTGGTGACTGTTTTTATTGACATAGTTTCCATGTGTAAGACGCTAAGGTAGTGCATTAGTAACATAAAATAGCTATTGAGTACCAGAAGGATTGTATCAGTGAAACATAAAACTATACAGTTGAACCTCGATTATCCGAACAACGATAATCCGAATTTCGTATTATCCAAACAATGTCTTCTAGTTCGGGTAAATATTTACGTAAACATATATTCTAACGTAAATACATGTGCATGTATATCGAGTTTTGTCGTTTGTTTACGGGTAATCAATTATCCGAACAATCAGTTATCCGAACAAATTGCTTCCCGCTCCTTTTGTTCGGATAATCGAGGTTCAACTGTATGCAGGTAAAATGATGACAACAACAGTAATAATGTTGGGTTAATTGCCAGCAATACCTAGATTCAAGATGAAATAGACAAGCATGAAAATTAAGTCAGAAGAACCAAACTATTATTACTATGTAAAAGACCAGTATTGAGTTTAATATAACGTTTAATAAAATAATTAATCAAAAGGGAAGGAAGATAATTCATATGAAAACTGAAGATATAGGCCCTTAAGTGATTCTTTAAAAGCAAATAGCTTTGGAAGAGTTTTGCTGGTCAGTGAGGGAAAATATTGGAGTGTGAGGGAAGATATCGGAGTGTGAGGGAAGATATCGGAGTGTAAGAGAAATCAGTGGCCGTAAATTGAGATCTTTTATTTATTCAATCACAGCTGTATATGGAAACAGCTTATTCGATTTCTCAGTAATAAAAATGGTGAAAGTGCAACCCAAAAGAGTATTGAAAGTTTCATGTCATAAAGAAAACGAAAGGGGTTGTACTTTGCTTTCCGGAAAGCAACTGAATTTCCTCAAAGGAAGTTGGAGATATACCGTAATCGTTTGAAAAAGCCCAGAGATATGTCTTTTAAGCGTCCGCCTTTGTTCTAGGGGGAGGGCGCTCATTCGAATTTTCGGAATTAACGAAAAAAATTGATTAAAAAATTCAATACCTTGCATGCAGGGAAGGAAACACTTGGAAAAGAAAGAATAACACTTTTTCTTTAACAGATTTTATTCTTTTTTGTTTTTGTTATCAGGAAACTTCTTCAATTCACCGTTCACTACCGTAATCGTTTCAATAAGCGCCCCTCTCGAATAAGCGCCTGGGCGCATATTTGAACGATTACGGTATACATGCCTATTGTATATGGTACAAAAAGTAGGAAAAACAAGACATTGTGCTACTATAAGAGATACAAAAATATTTTCTTTGGGGTGAACGGAATGAAGGCCAAAAAACTCCAAAGATATGAACAGGAAAAGTCTTCGGTTTAAATGACACCAGAACTGTTGAAATCTAATTGCAACATAATCATCATCATCGTCTGGTGCCCTGCTGTTCTGCGTTGGCGGTCACAACTTTCCACACATCTTGGTCTCGAGTGGCTCTAAGCAAATCTGTTGTTGACTTCACATCCATCCAGACTGTCGGTGATCTTCTCTCTCTGTCTACCGCGGCTTCTTTTTCCCATCAATTTTAGCTGTTGTTACTCGGTGTTCAAGACTTTCTTTTCTCATGAAATGTCAAAAAAAATTTTGCTTGTCTTTTTCAAATTCTGTTAATTAGCATTCGCTTTGTGTCGGCTTCTTTTAAAACATCTGCGTTTGTTTTTCTTTCCGTCCAAGGTATGCGCAACATTCTTTTGTAAAACCACATTTCTGCCGCCTCTACTCTCTTCTTCATCTGGTTGTTCAACGTCCATGCTTCGCATCCATACATAAGAATAGGTTAAATGTAACATTGCAACACTTTTTTCCTGGTGTCAATAGATAGATGTTTGTTTGTTAGAACAGACTTCATTTTTTGAAAGTTTGATTTCGCTTGTGCTATTCTTGATTTTATTTCGGTGTCACTTCTTCCGTCCCATGTGATGTGAGTGCCTAAATATTTGAAGGATTTCGTTTGCTTCAGTTTTGTTCTGTTTGTATAAATTTCACATACAGGTATCTCCTTTTGACGGCTGACAACCACTACTTCAGTCTTTTTGCTGTTTAGCTCTAATCCCTTCTGTCTACTCTCCTTTTCTACAATATTCAGCAGTTCTTGTAACATAATACAAATTATATAAAAGAAAAAAATATTAAAATCGAAAATCACATTTATTGTTTAAAATGGGGTGTGTTTTTTATGTCATCTCAATAGTTGTAAAAAAACATGATCTTTTACGCCAAAAAAATCCCACAATACAACAAGAAAACAAATTGAATCAAATGAGGAATAACTCCCAAACCAAAGCATCATGATTTGAATAAAGAACAGAGTCAAGTAGTATCTTAAAACACAATATGTTAAGGTAAACAAAACAAACAAATAAAAAAAAGATAAAAATAAAAATAAATCAAAAATAAAAAAAAATTAAAAAAGCAGAAGGTAGAACAGTGAAAGAAAAGAAAAAAAGAGGAAGACAGAGGCTTGAAATGGAGAAATGAGAAGCTAAAATAATCAATTGTACTATAGTTTTTAATCATTTTATTAAAATTGAATAAAAATGTCATAGAATTAATGGACACAGAACTAGTTAAAGGTAATTTTCATACAGAGCTTTGCTGTCGTTTGAACATTCCGTGCTACCCATCTATCCCTTCCTGTATTTGTTTCATTTGCAAATTACACTAGAAGTGTAAAAATCATACATGTACATATACTCAATCTGCAGACAGTACCGTTTCGCCCTTTGTGGGCTCATCAGTGCAGCACAGAGCTTTTGAGGCATAACTCTCTGGCCATGTTGCCGGAGCAAACACAGCCTAAAGAGTTTGGGATCTTGTACATATATAAATATAACATTTAATTTTCAGCTTTTGAGTGGTCTCTAGATCGAGACTCGCCAAACTGTTTCAGAAATGGGGACCCCAAAGCTCTACATTTCCAGCCCTTACCTTTCAATCTATAACAATCATGTTATATCTTAACATTAGAGCAAAACGTACGATGGTACTCCTCGAGGTAAAAAGTACGTGACATCAAAACACATCCAAGTATAATTTCCCCTATGTCACCTTTATAAACAACCTGGAATTATACTGTACAATTGAAATACCGCCATATTTAACGTTATCTTGTTAAGGTCAAATTAAAGTGTAAAGAAAGGTTGTCGTCTTTTGATTATCCATAATAGATATATTATGATAAGGCTTTACTACTTACCGAAATTCCCGGTTACATTTTTTTTGTACAAGTCTATGCAAAGTGTATATAACACGTGTTATATTTAGATAGCCTGGGGATAGTTTTATGGGACTCTCGTATGTTATTTCTTTACCATGATATTCAAGGACCTTGAAGCACGTACTCGTGACCTTTAGATTATTGTCTGACAATGTACTATCATTAATTGGTACAAAAAGCATGGAATCTTTGCCACAGGGAAATTGAGAATCGTGCAGGAATAATAATTTTCTATTCCTGTTTTGAATATACAACCAATATTGAAATATCTGCAAAATCATGCGTCTAGACGATCTCAAAATGCAATAAAAATTAATTTGGTCTGTTACAAAAAAACATACAATCAAAGCTAAATATTCTGCTGTTTTATATTTTACCGACGGCAATTATCTACGGGTTTTTTGGCTTTCCTAGTGAAACTATTCCATACACGGTCGCCAGATATATTAAGGTTCGTTTGTCCCTTGATTAGTTATCCAATTCTTTTTTTTGAAACAAGTAAAATACTTAAGAGGTATTTTGGTTAAAGAATACAAGGTACTGAAAATGTCAAAAAGTAAACACAAGTGAAAAATGTAAAACTACGGTATCCCTGATGTGGTTACTTAATATTTGTCGAAAATTATTTCAAATGGAGCTTAGAAGTGCAATGTAAAGGTATATATACCTGAGTTCGTTCCATATAGAAGCATTAAACTGATACAACAACACAAATAATATTTGAATTTGGAATTACAACCTGCAGTGTACTCTGGTTTACTAGAAAAAAATTCCTGTTAAAATTGTGACAAATAAAACCAAATTTTTTCTTGAAGTGTACTAAAAATCCTGAAAATCTAAGATTATCAATTTGGTATTGGGATCTCGTTTATTTGATCTAAACCTTTTTATATGTTCTCCTTAGACTGTTTATAATCATAATGATCACAGAACATACTTCTGTGGACACATGTTTTTTATTTTTCTACAAGTTTAAATATTCTCCATCTACAATATAATAGTTTTAGGATTTCCTCGCTCTCCATGTTTATTCGGATCAATTAATCTGGCCCTGAAATGGAAGATTTCGGTCTGTCTGGTGCTCATCTATAAATGGCTAATTCATATTTGATATGAAATGTCCAATTATAGGGATCTGGAAATAAGATATCCCCTGGGAAATGTGAGGTCAGTCGCCGTCGATTGTTACTCGCTGGTCACACAGTTCGACATGATGATCCTGCAGGAAAGGTTCTACTCTGGCGTCCCGAAAAGAAGAAGCGTCGCGGCAGACCTCGTATAAGAGTGAAAACATTTATAGAGAATGACGCCGGCCTTAATGGTACTGATTTTCTGGCTGCAATGAAAGATCGAGTTGTGTGGCAAACTAATTTTGTCAATGTTTCACCATGAATATGGATGGCAGGAGAAGAAGAAGAAGGGAATTAAATAACAAATTTACGTGAAAGATCTGGTTACAAAACGGTTTGCAAGAAAACATAGAACCATTAACTTAGGTGGTAAGGCACGTGGCTTTGAAAACCACGGAAATAGCAATGACACACAAGGTGATGAAAAAGTGATAAGAAAATCCGACAGAAACAGGAATTTTGAGCTCTTCACTACTTTTTAGATCTCCATCCTTTTTTAAATTAAAGGATACAACGATTGCAAATAAATTGGAGCTAACGAGTCATTTTTCCAGCCCATAATTTTAATTCTTAGAGTTTAAAAATCTTGAATATTTGGGTTTAAACTCTGCATATTAAGGTATCTTATACCTTTACTCTAGAACATACCAGAGGTACTGCTTTTATGAAAATGTTATTTAAGCAGATCTTCAACGAAGAGGTTTAAAAGGTACTATGTCCCCCAAACCTACATTATGTCACCTAACCTCAGCCGTCTTTCAAGACACACCACAGCGTCGCCACAGGCCTTTGTTTTTCATTGCCACTCTCAGTTCCTCAACTGTTGCTATTTCTGTATCCTGTAGCAGATTATCCACATACGTCAAACCTACGTTAGTTTCTTAGTTTAATTAAGTATGCAACCTAGTTCTTATCTCGCTTCATATAATTGTAATGTACTGACAAAGCTTATCTCATTTTTGTAGTGGCGTAGTCTTAATATACAGATGCTTCTATTCACTCTTTAGTTTCTCCTGTCTTCTTCTATATGTGTCCTGACAGAAGGGCGTTGGCGATATTTTTCTTCACACCGTTTAGTTGTCTCCATGCACTCAGTAAGCAAGTAGTTGATTATCCCAACCATTGCGACATACAGCTGTGATAAGAAAATCTATGGTGTTCTTTCTCTCCGATTCCTTGGATACTACCAGTTATTCATAACTGTTCCAATTTTTGTCTCTTAAGAACATGTCCGAAAATTTCTACTTCTCTTTTCTGACGCTCAGCAAGAGGTTTCTCTGTCCTGTCTGCTATTTGAAGACTTTCCTTTCAAAAATTCTGATCTATCCAGGAAACATAGAATTCTCTGGTATAGCCATCCTCCAGCGGCCTCCTTCATCATATTTGGACATGATTGTCTCTATTGTCCAACACTTGCTGCCGTAAGTTAGGATTTGGAGGACATAGCCGCTTAAAAATCTAAACGTTTTTGCCAAGCTGGCCTTAGTATCCGTCGGAATGAATCTTTTACTCATTTCTTAGTATCTGAAGTGCATGATCCGCTTTCCGTTATCATGTTATCACTGTTACTGAACTTGCTGGCTTTTTCGTCACACTCATGTATTCTCTTTTATCTTTTAGATAATATCTAAGCACATTTTTTTAACATATAACAATTCATTTTAGTCTTCTTGCAGTTAATTATCAGACCTTTTCCTTCGCTTTCTTCGACTACGTTATCCAAGACTGCCTGCAGATGCTCTTCCTACTTTGAGCTCAAAGTGGGTCTTAACTGCAAATTTCAAAACGTTCAGAGTCCTTCAGCGAAAGAAAATACCTTCCATTTTATTCAACTCAAGCAGTATCATTTCACTGCCGATATTGAATAAATCTTGTGAGAAATCAGAGCCCTGTTTGACTCCTCTTTTGATGCTTTCAGATTGGTTGAGATCATTTTGACAGGGATGCATGACTTTTGTTCAATTACCTGCAGATCTATGCTATCAATGTTTAACACAGGGTGGGCAACCTACGGCCCGCGGACCAGAATCCGGCCCGCGAGAAGAATTTTGATGGCCCGCGAGGGCATATAGTTAAATATTTTTTTGTTAGCAAATATAATTGTCTAGCAGTTGCAGATATTGAATGAATTGAATAAAACATACAACTTTGTCAAACTTGAGATTCAGGAAAAATCTTTTTCAATTGGATAACTCTGAGCCACAATTCGGTAGCCACACACAGGTGCGATTTTTCAAGGTGGAGTTTTGACTGCGTGTAAACTCTAAAGCTTTGATCGACTCAGCAACTATATCGTCTTGTGCTGCTGCCTAATTACTCCTTATTTTTTAAAAGGATTCTCCTACTTCAGTCTTAAGAATCCTTAAACCTTCACTCATTATACCTATGATAGCCTTCCTCCTCCTACTGTCATAGAAAACATTTTGGAAATAAATTCTGATCAACGCTCTAGGGTCTTTCTCTTTCCATAATAATCGTGCCATATCCTACTAACACCTCAAAATAGAATCGGGCTGTAAATATTTTGTAACAGAAGCTGGTTTTTACCAATTATTTTTCTGTGACATCTCACCATACGGAACGGCCACAGTTTAGAACAAAACATCGATTCAGTTGTGTTGAAAAAGTAACGCTTTGTGAAAATATTGTCCTTGTAAATCGTTCCTTGTTGTAACATCCTGATAATTTAGTGAAACTTTGTGGCTAAACATTTCTTGTTGTTTTACTACCTAAATTCTGTGCCGTTTGCAAAACGATAAACTTTGGTTCCCGTCAAAAAGTTTGAAATTTATGGGTTCAGTGGAAGCAATAGCTATAGGAGGTATGTCATGAGTCGTAAGATTTTTTTGGGCTTAAATTCTAAGTTTAACGTACTGAAATAATTAGGTCCAGCTCTTATATATTTTTACAGTGCTGGTCTACATAGGGATAAGAATCGAGTTGTTTTTAAGAGTGGACCCACGCCAATCTTCTGTTTGTTGTGTTTATCTCTCGTGCTGGAGGCCTTGTTTCCGAGAATTTATTTTATTGCTTCCCTTGCATTTCATTTTCCCTAATTGATTTTGACTTAAAACTGCATTTATTATTTTTAATATATTATTTAATCAATGGCACTGGCATGGCTGTCTTTGTTACTAAAAGGAAGGTGTTCCGAAATATTCTTATATTTTAACATGCCAGATCCTGTCAACTTGAAAGCAGGACCAGTTACCTAGGAGACACAGCACAAGAGATTCCAATGTCAATAAAGAAGAAAACGATTAAGAAGTTACGATGCTACTAACCGTGAGGTTAATTTAGACAATAAACTCATTGGCAGTGATAATAAGAAGCAGGAGAAGAAAGAAGAGGACTCTGAGCATGTCTTTGCAGATCAGGTGAAGTGGACTAGTAAATATCTGGTCAGATTGTCAAGCTGTTTCTCAATTTCGCAGCCAAAAGAAAATCTACATTACAAAGTTAAATCAAAAAGGAAGTTAGGGAAGTTATAAGCTAAAATGTAACCCTTTATTGCAATTGGATTCGATTCTCTTGACCTTTAAGTCTGGTCAATGTGGAAAAGCCTCTCAGGAGTGTTGTATTGATGATTGACAGCANTGTGGTTTCACTCCACTTTCGCAGAGAGGACGGCAATACTGACAGCGAGATTAATTTACATAATCTGTCTTTTGTTTTTTCTCTTTGTTTCTCTTTGTTTCTCTCTCTTTTTGTTTCTTGCTTTTCTTATTACGTTTTGCCCGCGTGAAAAAAATTTTTGAAGGATCTGGCCCACTCTCTAGAAAGGCTGCCCACCCCTGGTTTAACAGATATAGAAGCTGAATAAGATCATTCTGTCTGACCTTACTTGAACCTTCGATTTAATTTTTGTGGCATATATATGCGTCTTATTGCTTCTCTATTACTCATTCTAAGATGGTTCTGAGAGCTCTCTTCATCAAGATTCTTATTAGAGTAGTTCTTTGTGTAGTTCATCAGGATACTGGTCCTGTTCTGCTTACATTCTATGTCTTCTGCTTTCTTGGGCAGCGCAAGAAATATTGACTTTGTTAGATCTTAGTGTATTTTAGGTATCATCGATTTCATTGAATACCACTGTTCATCGCATTATTCAAAAATCCTCTAAAGCTTTGATCGACTCAGCAACTATATCGTCTTGTGCTGCTGCCTAATTACTCCTTATTTTTTAAAAGGATTCTCCTACTTCAGTCTTAAGAATCCTTAAACCTTCACTCATTATACCTATGATAGCCTTCCTCCTCCTACTGTCATAGAAAACATTTTGGAAATAAATTCTGATCAACGCTCTAGGGTCTTTCTCTTTCCATAATAATCGTGCCATATCCTACTAACACCTCAAAATAGAATCGGGCTGTAAATATTTTGTAACAGAAGCTGGTTTTTACCAATTATTTTTCTGTGACATCTCACCATACGGAACGGCCACAGTTTAGAACAAAACATCGATTCAGTTGTGTTGAAAAAGTAACGCTTTGTGAAAATATTGTCCTTGTAAATCGTTCCTTGTTGTAACATCCTGATAATTTAGTGAAACTTTGTGGCTAAACATTTCTTGTTGTTTTACTACCTAAATTCTGTGCCGTTTGCAAAACGATAAACTTTGGTTCCCGTCAAAAAGTTTGAAATTTATGGGTTCAGTGGAAGCAATAGCTATAGGAGGTATGTCATGAGTCGTAAGATTTTTTTGGGCTTAAATTCTAAGTTTAACGTACTGAAATAATTAGGTCCAGCTCTTATATATTTTTACAGTGCTGGTCTACATAGGGATAAGAATCGAGTTGTTTTTAAGAGTGGACCCACGCCAATCTTCTGTTTGTTGTTTTATCTCTCGTGCTAGAGGCCTTGTTTCCGAGAATTTATTTTATTGCTTCCCTTACATTTCATTTTCCCTAATTGATTTTGACTTAAAACTGCATTTATTATTTTTAATATATTATTTAATCAATGGCACTGGCATGGCTGTCTTTGTTACTAAAAGGAAGGTGTTCCGAAATATTCTTATATTTTAACATGCCAGATCCTGTCAACTTGAAAGCAGGACCAGTTACCTAGGAGACACAGCACAAGAGATTCCAATGTCAATAAAGAAGAAAACGATTAAGAAGTTACGATGCTACTAACCGTGAGGTTAATTTAGACAATAAACTCATTGGCAGTGATAATAAGAAGCAGGAGAAGAAAGAAGAGGACTCTGAGCATGTCTTTGCAGATCAGGTGAAGTGGACTAGTAAATATCTGGTCAGATTGTCAAGCTGTTTCTCAATTTCGCAGCCAAAAGAAAATCTACATTACAAAGTTAAATCAAAAAGGAAGTTAGGGAAGTTATAAGCTAAAATGTAACCCTTTATTGCAATTGGATTCGATTCTCTTGACCTTTAAGTCTGGTCAATGTGGAAAAGCCTCTCAGGAGTGTTGTATTGATGATTGACAGCACTGTTCTCCTACCAAACTATGAAACGCATAAAGGTCTCATCAGTACACTCTAGCTTGTACAACAAACAGTAAAAATGCTTTGCTGGTGTGTTGAAGCTTTTTGCACAGTCTAATAAATAACAAAGTGGCTGCCGATAAAAGTTGGATTGAATCCAGCTTCATTCTGCCCAGGATTTTAAGATACTCTCGAAACAAAGATCAACAGGACCTGGCTCAACAATGCAGGCTACTTGCTTGGGTATTTAAACCAGGCTCAAATCTATCGAGAGGAGCTGACAGATCCATTAAAAGCAACAGTTAAGAGGTGTGCTTAAAGTCTCTTGGATGTCTTAGTGACAATGTCTGGAAGAAGAAGAAGTTACGGTAACTGGGGAAGAAGATACAGTTGCCCTCTTTTACTTTCAAGATGACCAGCTTGTAAAGTTTGGAACTAGTCCAATATTCTATATCAGTACGTAGGTCTTGGGATGTTTATTTAGCTGCTTTCATCGAGCGCCATTGGAATCTGTGTCTCGCCACAAGCAGCTGGTTGCCCCTGTCTTTACTGGGTTCCGCCGGAACATTTTATTGTATTTTATTTGCTTGTGGGATCTTTGCTTGGTTGGGGGTTGTGAAGTTCCGGTTATTGTTATTCTGGTCATTCACCACATGCCCAGTTCCTGTTGCTGCCGTATAAATAAATGTCCTCTGACCATGTGGTTTTAGTGAGCTTTTTGAATAAGACAGGAGATTGTCAGTATAGACAGCTTTGGCAAACAATTAAAATACTTTGGGCACACTCAGTCACGAAAAGAGAAGTAGTGACTTAAATCGATATATCACAAGATTTGTGATACTAACAAAATCATTATTATACTACTATTGGCTGTATGGACCCTAAATAAGGAGACAGAGGTATGTGAGCTAAATATTGTTATTTCACGCTTGACGATTATTGTAACATGTTATTCATTTCGTGTTATTGCACGTGTAATTCGCTTTCATGAACACTTGATATCAATTTGTAATATTGTTAAAAACTCAATTATGTACTCAATTAATGCATGCAAGTATTATATTATTATTTAACATATTTTGTAGTTTTCACGGATTGATCAAGCATTTATCAAGGGATTATTAATAAAGAATTGGATAACTGAATTGTTAACCTGGTTTAGTGGATTGTACACAGTAAAGTGAATAACAGTTCATATAACTATTGTGCCTCTAAACAAAATCCGTATGTAAATCCTCCAAGC
>RDPX01000185.1:257997-272746 GCA_003991215.1 Morbakka virulenta | reverse complement strand
CACACTCAGTCACGAAAAGAGAAGTAGTGACTTAAATCGATATATCACAAGATTTGTGATACTAACAAAATCATTATTATACTACTATTGGCTGTATGGACCCTAAATAAGGAGACAGAGGTATGTGAGCTAAATATTGTTATTTCACGCTTGACGATTATTGTAACATGTTATTCATTTCGTGTTATTGCACGTGTAATTCGCTTTCATGAACACTTGATATCAATTTGTAATATTGTTAAAAACTCAATTATGTACTCAATTAATGCATGCAAGTATTATATTATTATTTAACATATTTTGTAGTTTTCACGGATTGATCAAGCATTTATCAAGGGATTATTAATAAAGAATTGGATAACTGAATTGTTAACCTGGTTTAGTGGATTGTACACAGTAAAGTGAATAACAGTTCATATAACTATTGTGCCTCTAAACAAAATCCGTATGTAAATCCTCCAAGCCGGCGCAGCCGATACAAGCTGTTAACGATGAGACCACAGCTAGGAATGTAGACTACTTTAAGTCTACCAGGAAGGGAGTATCTGCTTATGAATCTTCAAAGAAAGACAAAGAAGACGATCTCGCTAGTATTCTACCAGCACGAATGAAGATGAACGTGTTTTTTTAGCCTTGAGTTACAGTCTCTGTCGAAAAGGAAAATGAGTAAGAAGTTAATATATGTTTCCTGCTTCTTTCGAGAAAACATGTAAAAGGTGAATATGCAACACTAAACCATGGGAAAAAACTTGCAAACATATACTTTTGACATTTCTCGTTTTCTTTTCTTGGTTTATTAAGAAATCACAAAGAAAATAGTTGTTTTCTTACAAACAAAATTTATCAACAAATTCCAAATACTAGTATGTGACATAACCAATTAATAAGAAAGATGGTGACTACTTGGCAAAAAATCTGTATGTTGTCAATAGTAAAGCGTTTGTACTAATGTGTCCTTTAAAAACCTGCTTCCTAAGCAGAAGATATGTTCATTTTACAATTGAATTTGCTGAGAATTAGCTGCAGTGAAGAAGTGTACTTATAGATCAAGCCAGCAAAATAAGCCCTTTAAATATCATTGATTTTTTGTGTTAAGCAAGGCAATTTCCTTTAGTTGGAAACTTTTAAGCTTACAGAGATAAAACTCCCATCATTTTTAGGTGCCTTGTCTCAACAAGCTGAATATCTTTAAAATGAGACTGATCTGTTTATAATTTAATGACCATTTTCAGAGCAAACAGTATACTTTAGGATAAAACACAAAGCAATAATGTCGGGTTCTTTAAGTGGAACACAACCATTTATCTTAATGCAGCCAAGATTGAAACATAACACTGGCCTGCGACGTTTTGAAGGTCAATCATGTGATAGCTTATTCCAGGGTAGTTTGGTATCTCTCCTTCTAGGTGCCATATCCATTCCAGACATTGGTGATCATGGTTCTTCCTATTTCTCATCATATGTAGCAGATGTCCAGCTTTTACCTTTTCTTTCTCACTTGCTGATATACACTTTTGAATATGGTACTTAAGTATGTTAATTTTTGTCTTCTTCTACTTCCTTTGCCTTCAATACGACCTGTAAGGGTAAGATTTGCTAGTCCTTCCTTTCTCATGATAAACCATAAACCTCATCTGCCTTTCACCAATTGTTTTTATCAGACACCTTCCTGCTCCAAATTTCCTCAAAACTTCCTCATTTGTTATTCGTTACTTGGTATTTATTAGATTGGTATGCAAAATCCAAAACTCATACCCATTTTGTCCAACCAGGTCAAATGATTTTGAGATACGAGGTTGTAAAATAATTGTTATTAACGTTCCTAAGTGCTACTTATTAACTTTAATTTTGGATTTAGTGCTTCACAAAAAGCATCCATTTTATTTAACAAACTTCAGAAAATAAATAATGTACATTATACAAAAGCTAATCGTGGAGGAAGGGCCTTTTTAGTGTGGCTTTTTAGCCTTTTTAGTGTGGCTTTTTAGCCTTTTTAGATGTGGCTTTTTAGCCTTTTTAGTGTGGCTTTTTAGCCTTTTTAGATGTGGCTGCTACTCCTGTGCGGAGTAGCAGCCACATCTCTTTTCAAACAACAACAGTAGTCCGGAAGAACGTTCACATCCCACTCGCCTTGGTAACGTTCTTCCATGACATGAATGTCCTGGTAAAAACGCTCACCCTATTCTCCACTTAAGTCTCCACAGTTCTGAGGGAAATACCCTAAGTGGCACCATAGAAAGTGCATTTGACTCACATGCGAGCCCTTGATATTTGAAAGTTCTTCAGGAGTTCGTTGATTTCCTTCTCGTATTCTGTATCTTGCAGTTACTGAATTAAGGGACAGTCGAGCAGACAGGTCAGCTGCACTCAGCGCATCACCTAGCACTGAGTCCTTCACGAGTTTCCGTATCGGAGGCCAATACAAAATCCCAATCTTAAGCTTTTCAAAGCTTACCCGAGGAAACGTCTGCTGAAGGAAAGTAAGCCCTCTGCCTTCCCTGTCCATTGTCTTAACAAATTCCTCATAAGTTCCACTTTAATATGTAAGGGTGGAAGTAACATCTTGTTTGGTTGAACAAGAGGGCGAGACTGAACAATGTGTGAACCAGGTTCCAATCCCTGTCTTGGTGAACATCTTTGTCTGATATAATTTGATCATTAGCTTGAGTGTACCACAAACACAGAATACATGGATACTTTGTGTGCTCACCCTGTAGTCCTAAAGCTAATCCAACAACTTTAAGATCTCCACAGGTCAACCAATTATTGTCTTGGTAGTTTAGAGCAGACAGCAACTAATCCATGTTGTCGTGGGTTTCTTTCATTTGCACAGAAGGACCAACTGGAAGCAAAGAGTTTTTATTTCCATTATGAAGGAGAACTCCCTTGAGACTGGACGAGTCGATGAAAAGCCACCATTCCGTAGCAACATAAATCCCCATTAATTTCATCAACTCAGCAATGTTCTTACTATAAACCAATGATGAGTCTCGCTGGATTGTGGAGAAGTGTCTAAATTCTTTCACGCTCTCCACAACAGTAGAATGTTGCTCCACGTGCCAACAAATTGCCCTCATGAAGACGAGAACCCAGAAGCTGTGCCAATTCTTTTGAGATGTTTAGGTCTCCTGTCTGGTCATTGAGATATGCTGGTATAAGAGCCACTGGCCGGTCATTCTCTTCTGGCATGTATTCTCCACCCTTTCTTCTTTCATGTGTTACAGCTTCATGCAAAAGTCATGTAAGGCAAGTCATCAGTCATGCAAAAGTAGTAGTCGGTCACATGATCTTTATCCACTCTTCACACCATAGGAACAGCGAATAGCATACTTTTCCTTTTGTTATTTCTCCAATCACGCAAGATCTAAGCACATGTTTCGCAGCTAATATGGGGTACAAATGGCTTGTCCTGGTCTCCAAGCTTAACTTCAAAGTAAGCAAGACATGCCTTCTTCACAAGATATGTTTGGAAGACGACCAGGAAGAATCACATTACAAGAGCCATAACAGAGCCTGTCAGGATGGTTTGTACATTTGCCATCCATTCTCTCTTGATCCAAAATACTAAATAGAAGCACTACATTTGTTTCATGCGATTTGAAGTCACATTGACTGGAGTTCATCTCTGCTAAACAATAAATGACCATCCAGATGTAAACAGAAAAAGCATCAGTTTCAGTTTCCTAAAGTTAAAGACAAATGCTGTTTCGGTTTCAGACTGAGAATACTCAAGTTTCGTTTTCTATATGAAAACAAAGATTGGGCAACCTACGACCCTGTTTCTCTTAAGCTGGGTACTATTCAAGAGTCAAAACGTGCACTAAGTATATCTCAGAAACTTGACCTCACCACAGAAAATAGATTATATTTTTGGATTCAGCGCACCAAGAAATAAACAAATCAGTTAAAAAACATTCGACCTTTGAAAAAAATGTTAAAACCAGGCCAGTGTAATTAATGCAGAGAATTTTTTTACTAAAAGGCAGTAGAAAACAGTATGACATAGTTAATCTCAAGCTTCAAATTTGCTACCAAACAATGTTTTGTATTACTATATGGCCTAGAAGTCGTACCTTTAAAAAGGGCAGAGAAGACGATGTTTGAAGCGACGGTGATCAGAATGCCAAGGTGCTAGCCGGAATTTCCATGCACGAACATAGGATGAATGATGACATAAGAAGGTTCTTGAAGGTAAGAAAAATAACAGAGAAAGCACGAGAAGCAAAGTTAAGATAGCATGGACATGTAATGAGGAGAGCAAATGACAATATTTTGAAGGCAGACGACACCAGTGTCGGGAAGGAGGAGTAGAGGACGACAAAAGCTTAGACTGAAGGATACCATAGAACGAGACATGAAAGAAGTGGGAGTGAGAGAAGGAGAAGGAGAAGACCGAGTCAAGTGAAGAAAAAGGTGACGAGGGGCCGACATGACAGAGGTCGAGTGAAGGCCGAAGAAGAAGAAGAAGAATGTTTTGTCTACAACATCAGGGAGTTCTTTTGTTGAAGACTGTTAAAGTCAAAAAAGAAAAAAAAAGCCCAGAATCTCTACATGCTGAACATTTAAAAGAATTTATCAGTTATCTCCATTTTTGTAGCCCTCCAACCTACAAATTTGTTATAAAATAGTTGCTACAATGTGAGATCAACGAAAAATTCAACACTTGTAAGCTTAGCCAGTTAATAGTATACTGCTACTGATAACTTTGCTATTATTTGAGCTCATCCCTTGTCGCTGGACCCAACAGCTTTTCTTCTATAGTACATTGCTTTCACAACTGTTTAATGTTTCTATTTTCTTTCTACATCTAAAACTACATACACTCATTTATACACAATGCAATGTTGACATGTAATGATATAAACGTTTAAAGAATCTAGACATTGAAAACATCAAATAGACATTGCAAGTCGCGATATTAATATAACATCATCATCATAGGTGTCTTGACCGATCAGGTGTTTGGCGAACTTCTATTCGCATTCCTCTCCAATTCGATCTGCTTCTCGCCAAATCTCAAATTCGTCGCACTGGACCAAGGTTGAAGTTATTAAGAAATTGCCTTCTCTGGTCTTCACGAATTCAAATTCCTATGACCTTCCCACTTAGGCTCAGGTCTTCGAGTGCTTCTTTTCTTATCCAGTGACCGAAAAACTTGAGTTATCGCTGTTCAATCATACATAAAACCATGCGTTTCACCCCAACCCATTCTAAAACCTCCGCGTTTCTGACCCTGTCCATGTACGAGACACGAAGCATGCGGCGATAAAACCACATCTCTGCCAAGGCAACATTGCGATTGGTCTCAGCAGTAAAAGTCCAAGACTCGCAGCCGTAGGTGAGGGTTGTCCAGACATAGGTTTTCAACAGTCGGATGGAGAGTGAAAGCTTACGATCATTGAAAATAGACTTCAACTTAGAGAAGGCATCTTTGGCTATGACGATTCGACGGCGAGTCTCCTTACGAAACCGCCAGTCTGATGTTACAATCGTACCAAGATAGTTAAAAGATAGAACCTGGTCGATGATCACAGAGCCATGGTTAAGGTGGAAAGTTGGTGAGACTTTCGACTTAGAAATGACCATGACCTTCGTCTTCTTGCTGTTCACGTGAAGGCCGAGCTGCTCATTTTTAACAACAACCGTATCGAAAAGTCTTTGTAGATAGCTTTCAGACGTAGATAGATGTACTGTATCATCCGCTTATCGCAGATATTTTATCTTGACACCGTTGATTCTGATTTCCTCCTGTGAGTCTTCATGTTCTCTTAGGATCACTTCAAATTATCAGTTAAAAAGATCCGGTGACATTACACACCCTTGCCGAACTCCTCTTCTTATTGGGAGCCAGTTAGTTATTCCTTCAAGTAGGCGAACTGCAGCAAGTTGATTATGGTAGACAGATCCCACTATTCGCATGTCTTTGGCATCTAGCTGAATTTTTGCCAATATTTTAAACAGTTCTTTGTGTCGGACCTTACCAAAAGCCTTTTGGTAATCTATAAAAAAATAGATACAAGTCCTGCTGGTGATCGATGGCACCCTCTCCTAACATCCGTAAAACAAAATGGCATTGCTCGTTCCTGTATTTTTCATAAATCCGAATTGGTTGTTTGGAATTTTAGGGAGGATATTCTTTTTAATTCTCTGCAGAACTATCTTCAACAGTAGTTTAAGCGTATGGGACATGAGGCTGATGGTACGGTAGCTTGAGCATTCTAGAGTTTCAGGGATCTTGAGAAGTGCAACGAAGACGGACTTGAGCATGTCTCTTAGAAACTTGCCAATCTCGTAAATCCTTGAAACCAGTTTCCAGATCATCTCAACTCCTTCCTCTTCTAGTGCTCTCAGCATCTCAATGTAAACGTTGCCTGGTCCACTGGATTTACCAGATTTCATTTTTCCAAGAGGCCATCGTACTTCTAACTTTAGGATTATCGGCCTGTGTCTTCACACTCTGGGGTAACTTCGTTAGGGCTCTCGTCATCATCGTTGAATAGGTCCTGGATATATTCTTACCATCGTTTTGCAACTTCAGTTGCTTCTTGAAGATTGCGAACATCGACAGCTTTCATACATTTTGAGGATGGAGCAGCTTGCTTTCCAGCAATCTCTCTGATATTATTAAATACCTCTTTTGCGTTTAGGCTGAGATTTTACAATCCTTGGCACTTCTCCTTGGTTCGGTTTGAAATTCATCTCTTTCTAAGCAGATAGTTGGAACTTTGCAACGACTGGGTTATGATCGGAATCTATTTCTGTACCTGGGTATGTATGAGAATTATTAATTGCATTTCTGAATGTAGACTTGATTAGGATAAAATCAATCTGGTTTCTAGCTTTGTTTGCCTGGACTTATCCAAGTATCGTCTAGTCGGGGATAGCCGGCAAAGAATGTGTTCGTGATGATCATATCATTTTTCCTCGTTTGTTTCGTTCCCCTAGGCCATGAGGTCCGACTATTCGTCCATTCTTTTCATCCCTAACCTTAGCATTGAAGTCTCCCATAACAATTGTAATGTCTTTTGATTTACATCATCATCATCATCATCATATTCGGTTTAACGTCCGGTTTACATGCTATAATCTCCTCTAGGGATTTGTAGAAGTTTTCGATCCCCTGCTCACTGGCTTCAGCAGTGGGAACATAAGTGATTAGAATGTTTACATTAAATGGACTAGATTTTATCTTCAATAATAATATAACATTTCAACACAAAGCCCCAAACCCCCAAACAAATGTACATCGGTTCAGACTAATTTCAGGTCTCTTGAGTAGCCTTAGTCATGGAGGTCAGAAATCTCAACAGAGACGAACTTAAAGTCATCTAAATATTGCAAAGTGGGACAGTAAAATAAACATTTGAGCAGTTATTTCAGGCTCGGCAAATGATATAATGTATACAAAAATTTAATAAAAAACACGAAAGTTTTTAACCTTATCATCCTTTTCATGCTTTGGTATTCATATACCTTCTTCAGAATGTATAAAAGAATGCCTCTTTAGACTGTAAAAGAGCGTGTAATAACGGTAGTTATATTTCCATTTTAGATTATGCAAGCACTAAGCACCAACTACACATAAAAGAGGGTTTGCATATTACATGGAAACAACCGGCATTCAATAAGCAATTATATTGTTACATAGGACAATTACCTATTTAATGTCTTTATTCTACGTTATCTTTTGTGATTGTTATATACGTTTTGTAACATTAAATTATGATGTTTTGATTAAGACATAATAGAGCTCTTACATCTATGGTATACAGTATGCAAATATGTATATATAGATATATATATGTATATATATATATATATATATATCTTACGCCACATTTACCTTCCAGTGGTTTTCAGGCTCTTTAAGCAACTGGTTAAAAAGAGAGAAAAAACAGGTAACGTAGTATAAGTGGAAATAACTATTTCAAAAATATTTTATGGTACTGTACGTCTAATTCTCACC
Source organism: Morbakka virulenta (assembly GCA_003991215.1). NCBI lineage: Eukaryota > Metazoa > Cnidaria > Cubozoa > Carybdeida > Carukiidae > Morbakka > Morbakka virulenta. The sequence continues at coordinate 264,780 of RDPX01000185.1, read as the reverse complement.
AATTTTTACTTTTTACTGGACAGGATAAGGTTCAATTTTGACTTGACTTATGGATACAACTTCACATTAACATCGACCAGTCAAATTGTAAACCAGAGCACAATACCAAATTAAAATACCTGCAAATGGTAACTAATGCAACTCCACAAGTCTGTATTCTGTATTGAAGAAAAAACAAAGGAAGTTTAAAGTACAACAAAGGCAGTATCTTTGTTTTAACTGCCAATACTATACCAAATATCATAAAGAGCTTCATTTTACTAGCAATAATTCAGCCCAAACTGTCTCTTGGTCAACAATTCCTATCTAGACTTGTAACTTAGGGAATGCTGATTTTCTTTGTAGAAGGAATTGCAGATGATCTTCAGCAGAGTCTTCATCACTCTTTCAGCATCTAAAATCATGCTAATTAGCGTTTTCACTTTCACTATTAGATTCAGCGTTTTAAACAGATTGGTAGATCTAGATGTGTCAATTAACGGTTTTACAAAACGAAGATCTTCGAGTTCTGAGTTTCTTAGTATGTAGCTTGCTCCAGTGAAGTGTTTCTCTCAACATTGCTTACACTCCGTCTCCTTAATATATCTCTACATCAAAGCGATTATGATTTCACATATATCTCATCACCGACTGTATCAATAGCCACTTGCTTGTCTTAGACTGTTGACTTTTTACTGGTACCTGGGACTCTGATAGGATTTGTGTACTTCCCTATAGTACGTATAACTACTTCGGTATTCGTAGAGTTACTTTCCAATTTAAGGACCATCTGGATGCACAGCTGTACAAGTGTTGTCTATGACCATTTTGTCAAAATGGTGACAACCAACAAACTGCAGAAAGTAAATATGTTGTCAAATAATAGCTCCAAGGGAGGTTAGTGAAACCAGGGCAACCTCAGACGATGTGCTGCTATACAATCAGCCAACTCACTCTTCAACTTAACCCACACTACAAACCCATTAGTCCTTTAATCTATAGCTGAGATGTTGGAAACATTTTGATACTGAATTTCGTTCACAGCGAAATCATGCCATAACTGGACGATAACCCTACCCCAATCCACTAGACAAGCATCAGTACCCTCCAATAACCTTTCACTGTGTGAGCTACTCTCGAGCGATTAATAACTTGCTGTAGCCTTGCATTCACAACGTGAAGAACACAATCATCCCCCTCAAAACTACTTGTACATTTCTTTGGATACTTAGATGAAACACTCGGTCATCCTATCAATGGATAATGGCCTACCTATTGACAGCATATGAAAAACAATTATCTTATTGGCCGATCTTCAGTAATTGATGACAGCTCATCACCTCTTGTCCAGCTAAAAGTTCCAACTTCTCCTAGTGATACTCACGACCTCAGTACATTGGCGTTACTCAGCGATTTTGAGCTGTTTTCGACTGAACCATGGAATCCAAGGTGTTGCTTTACTCAATCTGCTAAAGTTATCCTCTGATCTACTAAAATGTAGTTATTATAACGGTCAGTACCAAATGCCACCTTCTTCTTCNTGCCCTGCACACCCAAACTAACATCCTTATTCTTTGCCTTCCCCTGACTCTCCTCCCGTCAGTTCGTTCTCCAAGATGTGCCGTTCAATGCCATCATTTTCTCGCAATTATTGTGCAACAAAACGGCACTGCCTTTCCTTGATGGTCCTCTTTGTCCAAGAAATGCGAAGCATGTCGGTGTCGATAAAGCATGTCGATAAAACCACATCTCAGCTGCATCCAAAGGCTCATCCATCGCTTTGTTGATTGTCCAAGACTTGCACATGTATGTCAGAACAGAACAGACTTAAAATTTAGCAGCCTTTGCTTGATGCCAAGACTCAGATTTCGTGAACCCAGAACGCTTTTCATATTCATAAACGTTTTCTTTGCAACAGTTATTCTGCATTTGATGTCTGATTCTGATCGATCATCTGATGTAACCATGCTTCCAAAGTACGTAAAGCTTTTCTTCTAATATATCGCAGTTCCATTCACTATTAGATGACAACGAGCTATCTGAGTTTTCTTACTGCAGAATATTGAAAACGTTTTCTGAGAGTTGATTGAAGCCTCAGTTTTTAGACTTTCTTCAGCTGCTATATCCAGCAGTTCTTGTAGTTTTCCCTCCGAATCAGCAATCAAGATAGTATCATCTGCATATCTAAGATGGTTGTAGTTCCTATCACCAAGCTGTACGCCTGGCTTTGTCGTCAATTTCGACAAAGCAGTTTCACTATACAGATTAAACAGATCAGGAGATAGAACGCACCCTTGACGGACACCCTTCAAGATTTCTACCCATTCACCACTTTCGCCGTACTGCCGCTTTCTAATCCCAGTACAGATTCGCAATCAATTGCAGGTCTTTCCCATCAATCTCTTGTTCCTCCAACATTCTTATCAAGTACTCGTGTTTGACGCAATCAAATGCCTTTACATAATCGATGAAACAAATGTACAGGTCTTTCTCCTTTTCGATGCATTTCTCCGCTAGCGGTCTTAAGCAAAATATGGCATTCCGGTTTCCTTTTCCTGCCTTGTATCCGAACTGCTTCTTCGACAAATTCTGCCTGATCGTATCATTTACTCGAGTTAGTGTCACTCGCAAAATGATCTTTGTGACATGGCTCATGAGACTGATAATACGATTGTCTTTACAATTAATTGCACCTGCCTTCTTTGGAAGTGTTACAATAATGAATTCCAGCATTTCTTGCGGAACCTCCCCCGCGTAGATCTAGTTCGCTATTTCTGTCAGCTTTTCAAAATCAAACAGACCCAAACCGTCAATATGCTCAAATAGGATGCCGTCGTTTTCACCTGCCTTTCTACACTTCATCTTCTTCATAGCCTTTTGAATTTCCGCCGGGCTGAACTCGAGACCATCTAAAAACAATATTTTCATCTGGATTGCAGACATGATTTTAAAGGCAAATTTCAATACCAACCCCATACGCGTTATCAAAAGTGTGGAGCCCTGACAATGTATTGTATGAAATCCAAACAAATTTATACCTATCTATATTCAGCTTTAGGTAAACCTTTTTTTAGATCTAGCAAGGATAGGCCATTACCTTTCTTGTGGCTCAAAATCCATTTATTCTTACACACTGCTGTGTCTTCGATTAATATGCACCTTTTCTTCACTTCCCTTCAGTCAAAGACAGGACTTCCTTTTGGAATTGTTTTGGTACGTTGAATTGCCATTTGTGGCGACACTTTTACTTATCTACCCATATTTCTGTTCAGTAATTATTTGTATATATTAGTAATCATTTTCGTTGCCACCTATGAGTTTAGCAATGCTCATAACTGTGACAAAACATGATGTACACTTGTGTGTCATAAGGGTTTTCCTTAACAAGATGGATTTTCACCATCTTGTTAAGGATACTCTGTAATTTCAAATGCACTTTCAGCTGAGCAGTTTGGGAATAATCAGTGTTACTAGTTATTTGTTGAAACCGTACTCAATTGTGGATGAGAGGAACATGGTTGACAAAAATTATATATCGTTGTCCTTTATGAACTCCTCTTAGACCTCCCGAATCTATAAGTATACATTTGAGTTTTCCAAATACAAACATATCAGTTCTTGTGGTGAGGTGCACAATGTGAATAGAATAAGAATAGTAACTGATACAAAACAAATAAGCATTAAATTTGCCTACGTCGGTATCACGATGTCTTAATGCTGCCTGGGAATGGAACTGTTCTTAAGGGTTATGTTAAATTGTTTCGAATAGTGTTTACTACCTAACAACCAGTCCTTACTAATATTGTGACAATCCATGTTTTTTCTTAGATGTCAAAAGCTTAGTTTAGGACACTCGAAACAGAAATTGAAACCAAAATTAACACCATGGATCGAAGTCAAAATATCTAATTTGGTAGTTTCTAAAACGACAAGCCTGTCATAAAAGTAAAGCATACCATTGCAAAATGAGATTTTATATCGCATATTGGAGTATGGTTCAAAAGAACTGGATATAGAAACATCTTTCTTGGTGATTTTACTGTCCAAATGTCAATAGCAAATGTCACGTTTTGATCTAACTTTGTTCCCTGACGAATTTTTTCTCTCTTTTAGTCAGTACAGGGTCACGAATACAAAATAAAGGAACATAAGAAACTATATCTCCTTTAGGTCATCTTTTGGTAATACTGAGCAGACTCCTTGATACCACATCAGATGCAATCAGTTGTATAAAAGACAAGTATTCATCACTTGTATTGCAACTGAGAGAAGACAATAGAAATCATTAACAACGCACCGGTGTCACCTTTTGGTAATACTGAGCAGACTCCTTGATACCACATCAGATGCAATCAGTTGTATAAAAGACAAGTATTCATCACTTGTATTACAACTGAGAGAAGACAATAGAAATCATTAACAACGCACCGGTGTGTAATTGAAATCTTATGTAATGAAACAAAATGGTAAAAGGCCAGCCAAGATGTTTCGACAAAGTCACGCTCCTGGAAGGTACCGTCTTAAAATTCGGGTCTATTTTCTTTAGGCTTTAGTACGCTTGTGAGAATCAGAAGTTGGCAGTCTCATTTCGGAGTTTGGCAATTGAAAATATAACCATAACCTAATTCACAACATCATTGAAACTAATGGCAAATTGTCGCCATACATCGTGAAGGTTAAGGTTGGTTCATGTGTGATTACCTGCTTTTCGTTCTGCAAAGCATCGAATCTTGCTTACCAAAAAGATAAAGCCGTAACCAGATAAGTAAGCAAATTGGTGATTCGATGCAAAACTTACATCGTTCTGGTAGAAAGTGTCAGCAGCGACGAGAGTCATCTGTGTCTTTATAATGAATCTCTAAATTTATCTCTACGAATATTTGCCCCAATTTAGATCTTTCATTCAGCAAAAAGTCTTTTGGATTCACTTTGAGGTTGACTCTGAGATTGAATCCTCTGAGATGACACAGAATATGCCAAACATTCCACTTTACCTCAGGAATATTCACAATTTGAATAGTTCAACTGATCTCCATATTATTTGACATGGTTCAATTCAGCATCCAAACAACGGTTGTGTTCCTTTATCCATTCTGCAAAAATGATGTGATCTTTGATGACGTTAAGGCCATTAATATCTGACAGTACTTTATAGGTCTGTGAAAGATTTCAAGAATGGATATTATTCTGAATGGTAAAGGGTTGTCGTAATAAAAAAGAAATGATATTGTTATAAGTTTTCCAATATTTTTACTTCAAGTAGTCAATATCCGGAAGCGTGTAAGATATAAGTATGACTGTTCTATTCAGACATTTCTGCTCAAATTTTTGGTCTATTACTGTCAGTCAGTTGGTCTCTTGACTTAATAACATCCATGCTTCCAAATCTATCCATAGAAACTTTGATTCCTGACAGCAGCGGAAACAAAATATTTCAAGCAGTAGTTAAGTAGTTGGATTTTGTATCGCTGCGCAAAGCGCTTACACAAGGTCTCCCTCATAACACCACTATGTTGTTCGACATCGCCTACCTTTGTTATACAACGTGATTACAAGTGTTGTATATACTCTTTCCTGGAGTGAATGTTACTGCAAACTTGTAAACATGATTCCGGAACTTAGTAATTACAAATAATTGGGATCAACCTTTGCATGGTAGTTCCCAAGTTAGGGTTTCCAATGTGTTTCGAAACAGATGAAATTTAAAACAACTCTACAAAACTATTCAAGTGTAATTAGATAATTTAGGTGGCATTTCCCGATGCCTTACCTCTCAACAAAACTATGTATTTAGTATGTACTTGAAAATATGTTGTTTGTTGTGAATACAGGCACTCTTCCGTTCTACATTTCCAAATTCTTAAAAAAAAGCAAAATTGAATTTGTTTTCGCTTTTGATATTCTCTCGACGTTTCTCATAAAAATACGGTGAAATTTGCTGTAATTTATAAAAATGAATCACCTAATACATATCTGCTATGGCTGCAACCTAATCACATTACACGATAATTAGGGTTTGGAAAAGTACTATCTGTTATATTTATTTAGGGAAATAAAGGAGGAGCCGTGGCTTAATGGTTAGTGCACTGCACAGTAACCAAGAGTTCCGGGTTCGATTCCCCGAGCTGTCGAGGAGAATTTAGAACTTTGCGAAAAGAAAAAGCCATTGGTTGGCGTCAGGAAGGGCATCCGGCCAAAAAATTCCTCACTGCCAAATCAAAGTCCCTGTGAAGGGCACCGTCTGAGCCCCAGTACTGGGGGGAAATGACGTTAAAACTAAAAAAAAACAAAAAAACTATCTATCTGTTATATTTATTTAGGGAAATGATAAGAAAACTAGTTCATATCAACAATTTATTGAGAATGTTTTTCAGCGCAGTTATACTTCCACACTTTTGATTGTAACTGTCAAGGGACATCACAGGCAAAACTTCCTCAGTGGTAGGTTTTTTCCAGACGTAACATAAACAACAATGCGTTAGATGTTTTCGAACCATTTTCAATAAATAAACATTTTATTGTGATTGCAGCTGCTCAGCTCAATGATAACATTTAATCCCTTGCTTTCTTTCGTCGGATTTCCTTAAGATAAGCATTTTCAATGTACATCTGTTTTTCATAAACATCTTGAAGACATGTATTGAAAACTAATCTAATCCATCTTGTCTTATCGTTAGTTAAAACCTGCTGTTTTAATCCAACAGTAGAGATAAATTGAGATAGTTCCACCTGTTATTATTAGTAGTTGTATTAAATAAAATATACTTAAGTAACGATTTTTGTTAAGCTATTTTAGTAACTTCT
>RDPX01000185.1:178973-231551 GCA_003991215.1 Morbakka virulenta | reverse complement strand
GAATCGAACCAGGAACTCTTGGTTACTGTGCAGTGCACTAACCATTAAGCCACGGCTCCTCTACATATATATATATATATATATATATATATATATATATATATATATATATATATATGTGTGTGTGTGTGTGTGTGTGTGTGTGTGTATGTGGGTGGGTGTGGTCCAAAAAAAGTCATGAGTGGTGGGGGAGCAGGTCTTGCGAGCGAGCCAGCAGGATAACTACCCTCCTGCTAATACGTGACATGCACTGAGGAAACAATATTAATAGGAGGGTCGTCTATTCCTGGTATACCTCAGTTCTGGTTTATAACACCAATGAATAGTACGGAAACTTTAAGGGAATGCCAATTACATGCATCGATTTGAAGCAAGATGAAAATCACAAGCCAACAGTTAGGAATTCGAATTCAAATGATCATTGGCAAACACTGGACAGAACAGAAAGTCATTGAATACCGGAATTTAAGAAGTAATTAAACTAACAAAATGGTATCTCAGGAACTTCAAAAAGCAAAGCAAAACAGCTATGAAATGCAGCTCAGAATGTCAATTATGCTAAGTCTGATATCAAGAAGAATTAGAAAAAAAATCTTTTATGTAGTAAACCGGCTTGGTGTCGTTCTAATTTTTGGCCTTGTATCTTTTTACACTTGTGGTTCAGCGACACAGCTAAAATATGGTGTAAATGAAAAAGTCAAAGAAAATATCAGGGCACCACACTTTTTTAAAATTTTTAAAACAAAGATGCATTCTTCTCTTAATCTGTATCTGTTAAACTAACGTTTTGCGGTCAGGAAATATGAAATACCCGTAGTATTTAGAAAATGCAAAGGGCAATTGCAAATAGTGGTTTAAAATCCTCAAAATGTCCTTCAACTATATATGACAGAAAAAATTCGTGCTATTCGGTATACAAGTCCCCAGCCAAAAATAACTGACGCTCTGATCCTAGTATATGGAGCCCTATGCATAGAAACCGAAGCTCCATTAGAATTAACTGAACAAAATATTTTGTATATATTTGAATTAGTTAATTAATTAGGTATAAAATATTCTTACAATTTCTTTTTGCAACTTCGGCGCTTGTATTTTTTGCTTTGTTTGTTTTAACTTCATTTTCCCCCGGTAACTGGGGCTCAGACGATGCCCTTCAGAGGGACTTGGATTTGGCAGTGAGGAATTTCTTAGCCGGATGCCCTTCCTGACGCCAACCCGGAATTCCTTGGTTACTGTAGAACTTTACTAACCATTAAACCACGGCTCCTACAACTTTGGCTCTTGTATCAAATTCCTAAAACAACAGTTGCCTATCCTCTAATGATTTAAGTTCTTTCTTCAGGTTTGTTTATCTGTTTGTTAATGCTCCACGCTACGTTTTCCTTTCTTTACCAAAGGAGTACAGTCTTGCCACTAGTTTCTCAAGGATATACAGAAACACTTGCCTTCAGTGTTTTTAAACTGGGACAGCTTAGGTTCTTGGAAAGGTTGTATGTACACACTTTTGTAAGCACTTTCCCCTGCAATTAAATTCCTTCAATAATAGTCTTCTCTCTACTAAAGAAACTCTCCTCACTATGAATTTTTTGTTTATGTGACAGATAAAGAGAGTACCTCTCCTTATTTTTCGTCGGCAACGTATAATGTCTTTCAGATAAGCACTGTGTTTATTTCAACTTAGCTGGTGAAGTTACCGAATGGGCATCTAAATCTTGAATTCTACTACTGGAACTCCAGTTCAGAGAAAAGCCTTGTTTACAAAAAACTTGGTTTGCAAAACTAATTTAAGCTTTTGGGCTCATATACGAAGCTTCGCAAAATGTCGATTAACCTCATTTTTTGTTACATCATTTAACTTTATCATTCCTTACAATCAATGGTGATTTCTTGTAAAATTCAGCTATTTTAATCCTCCTGATAAAAACAAAAGAAATCAATTCAGAAGGGAGTTTAATTACTTTGGATGACCTAGGTGGCGTCGATCAAATCCATTTTGGAGGAATATCAAAATGAGAAATAAACTACCTCAATTCTGTTCTATTGTGGGCCGACAACCAAGAATATTTTTTAAGAGCACAAAGCTAAACGTTGCAAGCTACTGCCGCCGAGATATTCTCAGCAGCCTTTTATTACTGAGATAACGCAAGCTATGGTTTAAATATTAAGGGACACAACTAATTGGATTGAAAGGCTTTGTATCAAATAGATTAAGTAGAATTTCTCATGTAGCTAAAATATTCTTGGAACATAAGGACAAAATCCAGAAATTCTTTCAAGAAGCGGCCGATATGTACTCCACGAGGTATCTAAGAGTCTAGCCGTGCATTCTCTCAGAAAGGTGGCATCAAAGAATGATCTGCTTATCATTATAACCCAACACAGAGCTGGTAAAAATAGGAGGAAATGGAAACCACTGCCACCCACCCCGCCAGAAGTGTTGGTTTAATAATAAATAATGACCTAAACCCAAATTTTGAAAGGATATTGGAGAAAATATGCAGTGCAAAAAACAATCTTCGAAAAAGTTTGCTAATTGTGATCCACGCCTACGCACCTACCCTTCAAATTAGCGAACAAAGCACGGAACAGCGCGCAGAATTTAATGAACTGTTGGAGAGCGCGTTTAAGCAAAGCAGGAACTCGCAGTATGGTCACAATGATTAGGAGACTTTAATGCTAAAACAGGTTCTAATTGGAGAGAATTAAGAACGAATTTGCCAAAGAGAATGACATGGAATGTATCTTCAAAATAAAACACTCGTTATTCCCAAGATGGACGAATTACACGAGATCGGAAAGAAAAGAAAACAAATTAATTATAAAAGTACAAAATATCAACAAAAAATAAAAACTCGAGATCTCATGGGGCCATAGAATCAAATACAGATTAAAAATTGGTAAAAAATCACATGGTGGAAAGTAAATATGCAAAAGTAAATTAAAAAGATGTTTTGATACATTCACTTACCAGTTGATCGAGTCCTGCTGTCTTGTTGTTCTTGAGGGACTGTATGACCTGCTCCGTGTCTGTCTTCAAGTGCGGGCAAAATGCCACTATCCGCCAGTTGCGATGTTGGGCAGCGTGGCCGACATGAGTCAATAAGTATGGCTGGGACATTCGTGCCATCTTTTGACTTGATTCTCTACCGGCTGCAAGCGGTTGCCAGAACTGTTGTTTATTGTTACTTCTGGCTTACAACAAATAACAGAGAACTACGACTTAGAGAACCAGTGCATTGAAAACTCGCAGGAACAAAGGAGACCAAATAATGACTTCGTGCTTAATTGCAAGGAAAGAAATTCTTGGTGTAACGATGAAAGAAAAACATGATGGCGTCATACTAGAAGGTCAATCAAATGAACAAAAACTATCCATAGAATCATGAAAACTATCCATAGAATCATGAAAAAAGATACAGGAGAAGGTTAGAATACTTCCAAATGAAAAGATGAACAAGCAATTAGCAGAAATCAAAGCAAAAAAGGATGAATTAAACAAATGTTATCAGGCCGTCAGAACCCTTAGTAACAAAAAAATCGAAGAAGGCTCTCATCGTACAAGGAAAGAATGGCTGCATTGCTGGCTCTGAGAAAGAACAGGTAGCTTTAACCACTAAATATTTCTAAAAAAGATCTTCACAATGGAAATGAGAGTATTACTCCAAACCTTACCAATGTGCGAAATGAAAATCCCGTTACAGGCGTGGAAATAAATTGGCTATAGAATATTTAAAGGACAGGGAAAATGTAGGAGATGATAACCAAGACAACAATTCATAAAGTAAGGGCAACCAGAAATATAAAAGCGTCAGCAAACTACTTAACAACTAGGCAAGCACAGGAAAATTCCCAGAAGACGTTTTTTAATTTTGTTTTTCTCTATCAACAAGTGGACAAATTTTACTTTTGGTAAATAAGAGTTGTGCGGTGTTACATCACATTCATATTGCTGTAATGCTACAATTTCTGAGTAGATTCATTGTACCAAGACGAAGATAGTTTCTTTCCCCAACTCGTTACAAGGATATCAAGGAAAGGAATGGAACAGTTTTTCTCTTGTTTGATGATAAACTTCAGATAAGGGTGCATATTGTTTATTTCATCAAGTTTGCGATCGATTAGTGACTTTGTAATATTACGAATTGTATCATCCATATATCTGATGTACAATTCTGAATCCCTTTAAATGCGCATCGTATTTACTCAGCCAGATAATTGCTATTAAAGGAGCTGGAGAACTGCCCATGGCCAGGCCATCTACCTGACGAACAGTTATATTAGATTTGATGAAGATGTGATTAAGATATCTGACAACGCTCTTTTATGCATGGAAAATGTAGCCGTTAAGTAGCCTCTCCCCACGAAGAAACAGATCTTCTGATGCAGAACCAATAAATGCTAACTGCGTTATTAGCAGCTTAGCAAGATTCGTCTTTGAAATTAGTTTTTTTACAAAAATGGTAAGATCTATTGGCAGAAATTAGGGGCAGTACTAGATAGCATAACAACACCAAATATTACGTAGTGGTGTCAAATTATTGGAAAAAACCCCTGAGTGGTGTCAGGATTACCATACGTTATTTTCTTTGATACAGTTTATAATTTCCTGCTGCGCAGGTGCAACTACCATAAAGCTTTCCCACTCTTAAGTCAGGGCAAGGTCCAGCCTATGTTATGGCTGGAATTGCGAAAATGGCCCTCCTCTGAAACGACAGCCAAAACTGTATTTTACAAATGTGGCCCAAGATTTAAACTTAAATCCACTAGAAATCGTTTAGAATATTGCTACGTTTTTAATATCAAGCCTTGAATGAATGAAATTCCTCATAAAGTAAACTCTTAAAAGTCCACTTTTACAATAAAAAAGTTGTATCCTGAAACTTTACGACAACTGTTTAAACAATGTTCACAAATATTGGGTTGAATGTGACATCATCGTAATACTGAAAATAGACCGCCTTTTGATTTGCATTCTTTGAACACGCGAAACCGTACCGACAACTTCTTCCTAAAATAAATGGTTTCTTTCTTTGACTTCCTTTCTCGTGTCATATGTGAAAAAATTCCTGATCTCCCTCTGACCGACAGATGATCACAGCCATTCAGGATGAAAACTGAATATACTTACGTTTTGATCTGGTATTAATGGAAAGAACATAAAAGCGGTTGAAGGAGCGAAATGAATTATCAAGGAATCAATAACTGCGAAAAAAACTGGGGAGCGAAGCATCAAGCAGACATCATTCGTGTGAAGACAACTGAAGCCAATGGGCCAAACTGAACAACTAAAGCCAATGAGGAACTTCTTTAAAATTCATTTCAAAACGTCGAAATTTGTATTTTTCAAAAAGATAATATATTTACTTAATACCTTGCTAACCCCTCATCGCGCCGCCCATGACTTAAAATTAAGGCCAATGACTAATAACTGCTCAGCATAATCAATATTTTAAACTGAGGACATCGCGCCGCCATGGCTCAAAATTAAGGCCAATGACTAATAACTGCTCAGCATAATCAATATTTTAAACTGAGGACATCGCGCCGCCCATGGCTCAAAATTAAGGCCAATGACTAATAACTGCTCAGCATAATCAATATTTTAAACTAAGGACATCGCGCCGCCCATGGCTCAAAATTAAGGCCAATGACTAATAACTGCTCAGCATAATCAATATTTTAAACTGAGGACACCGCGCCGCCCATGGCTCAAAATTAAGGCCAATGACTAATAACTGCTCAGCATAATCAATATTTTAAACTGAGGACATCGCGCCGCCCATGGCTCAAAATTAAGGCCAATGACTAATAACTGCTCAGCATAATCAATATTTTAAACTGAGGACACCGCGCCGCCCATGGCTCAAAATTAAGGCCAATGACTAATAACTGCTCAGCATAATCAATATTTTAAACTGAGGACATCGCGCCGCCCATGGCTCAAAATTAAGGCCAATGACTAATAACTGCTCAGCATAATCAATATTTTAAACTGAGGACACCGCGCCGCCCATGGCTCAAAATTAAGGCCAATGACTAATAACTGCTCAGCATAATCAATATTTTAAACTGAGGACATCGCGCCGCCCATGGCTCAAAATTAAGGCCAATGACTAATAACTGCTCAGCATAATCAATATTTTAAACTGAGGACACCGCGCCGCCCATGGCTCAAAATTAAGGCCAATGACTAATAACTGCTCAGCATAATCAATATTTTAAACTGAGGACATCGCGCCGCCCATGGCTCAAAATTAAGGCCAATGACTAATAACTGCTCAGCATAATCAATATTTTAAACTGAGGACATCGCGCCGCCCATGGCTCAAAATTAAGGCCAATGACTAATAACTGCTCAGCATAATCAATATTTTAAACTAAGGGCAATGAATATTAAAAGGAACGACCATTCTAAACTAAAACCAACAATTTTTTCAAATTAAGAACAAAGACTAAAGACAATAATAAGTCTCGCATATTGTTGACGGTAATATCGTACGGCTGTTTACAGCGGCATTATTTAAGTACTAAACTAAATATTTACATATTTTCCTCGCTTTTTCAAAACATTTCCTGGGTAGAATAACAAGCTATATATTACGTACGTGCGACTTCTATTACAACAATACGAGAATATTGCAGACTTGAGCAAAATACGCAGACATTAAAAAGATAACTGAAAAGGTTTTCATTCGGGAAACAATGAAATATGGCCTGTGCCTCTCCAGGTCGATATTGCTTAAGGAAGACATCTTAAATATTATTTTGGTTAGGAAGAAACAACCTATCTTCTAATTTTACTGGTCAGTCTAATGGTGGGTCACGCTGTCAACAAAGTATAGCTCAATGTTTTAAAAAATCACAAAGATTTTTCAACAAGTCTATGCTTATAAACATTTCGAACATAAATTCGCCAAAAAAGTCTTGTTATGTCGTCGCATTTCCTATAAATAATTAATATGGGGTCTTAGTAGAGCAAGTACCCAAGGAATGATAATTAATATTTTAGTACAGTTTACCAAGTGGCTTATCTAATAATAATTCTTTTTATGGAATGAAAGCGACTTTATTAAAGGAAGCTTAGGTTGTCTCAAATCCGACCAAACCATCGTAAATTAAAAACTGGCGGGTTGATTTTACTGAACGATCACTAAAAAAATTGGTAAATATCTAGCATATATCCCACGTAGGAATACCGGAAAATTCTTCCGGGGATAGTTCAAGGATATTCATTACATTGTAAGTCATGACCTAAACTGCTCACGGATAACAAAACTTCTTTCCAAAGCACACATTAATTTGTTATTTACGTAAAGATATCGTGCAACATAATTGTAAACTGGCCCTTTCGGGCTGTTCGGATTCCATTTTTTGTAATTCAGACATGACTTTTAATTCGGGAGGGCCGTTTGTAACAAAAAACAAAATCACTCAATAACAACATAATAACAATAATCAATAAGGAATTCAAGAAAAGGTTACGAGGTAAACGCTTGTAGCTTGGGTTAAATGTGATGGAAAGTTCTTCAGAAGCAGCATTCAAATGAACTACCTTACAAAAAAACCCATCAATCACCCACATGTGCGGTACACTTGGAGTCAAATGTCCGGTATTTCGGTCCGGCATTTAGGATTACTGCCGTCAAAATTAATCAAATGCAAATTTAGAGTGCTTTTAAGTTGACGACTTTCACGGGAGCAGTGGGTTGACTTTAAAAAAATGCAAACTTGCATCTGAAGCAGCACGATCCCTCCGAGGTAAATGTGCACAAAATTCACAATGCTAACCTTCAATTACTTTAACATAATCTCAGATATTTACAAGGGCAAATAAATGTCAGTATGTACATATATTAACGATTTTAACGACTAGTTAACATAAAATAATTATTCGCTACAAATCTCATATCTGGCATGGTATCTAAAGCCAGCAAACTGAGAATTAAACTAAAGTAACTTTTGACCTTCCACGTGGTCTTGGTATATACGTCCTATTTTCAAGAATTTCAAACATTGAGACATTTTACACTACAAACGAGCATTTTAAGTATAATATGGAAACTGGATAACCTAAGAAGTTGGGTAGGATATAGAAATTAATATATACTTTTGTTTGACGCATAAAACATGATAAAAAAAATCCATTTAGCATAATATGTACTTCAAATTTGGAATAATTCTACCAAAATGATGCAAAAAAAATGTTATAAACTATCTTCTTTATACCTATTATGAAATACAATCCACAAGGGCATTCTTATAACTTGGAATTATTCCATCATAAATACGAAATATGCAAGTTTGAATACCGTTCCATTTTTGAAACGTAACGATTTTAGATTTCCAGGAGTCAAGCATGGTGGGAAAAAACCCGATTATAACTCTGTATTTGGATCAATTTTATGTAACACAATTATACTATGCAAATAAAAAATTTATTAAATTTTAGTTTCACTGGCAGCTTACTATTTAAAAAAACATATATCATCTTTTTTAACTTAGGTGGGACATTGGCCAGTTACTACAACTAAAGAAATAAATTAAGGCTTACTCCAACAACATCAATAATAGGTAACAATGTATGCATTACCACTACAATACCTACACCAGTGATTGCTTTTTTCATGCCTCTTAGCCACGATTGCCAAAAGAGCGCCAGTACTCTTCACTGCATGCATTATTATACGTCAGCCTAGAATATAAACTATCCTTGAAATTCAACTTGACAGATAAGATAGGGGCAATAATTCTGTACTTCACTAAAATGTTAACACGCAAATATAGAAAATATTGGTATCCGCCGTGGAAAACATATAGCAAGCAACGAAAACAACAACAACAACAAGTCACTACAATTTCCGGTCGATTTTACTATGATTATACTTAGGACGGCTAACAATATAGGCCTTAGGGTGCCGGACTTTTTCTATAGTTCACTATCAATAATAAGGAAACGGTGGTACGGCTGTCATACAAGAATAATTATTCTGTTTTCCCCCAACGTTACAAGAGAGTTTGATAATTGCTAAGTAGTATTTAATGAAATATTCGACATCATACAGTGCGTGTGCCAAAACACGGCTAATATTTATCTGTAAACTGGAATTCGATTACTGAAAGTAAATGTCTTGACTCCCTCTGATATGTAGTAAATACGATTGGGACTAAAACAGCAGTATATACAGTATTAAGACGCCATACTGTGAGTAAAATCGTAATAAATCCTATGTCTAGTTTCTGTATCACATTAAGTATTATTTAACAGATGTTTTCAATCGGGCAATAATTGTAAACAGCTTGTCCTACAAGAGATCTCATTTCAACCAGAGCCTCCTCTGAAGATGGTTCTCCAAAATCTTCTAGAGAACGTAAGTGACCAACCCTTGTTTTCGGATACAAGCAAAAAACTTTCCCCAAATCCTCTGTACCAGAGCTAAACTTTGCCTCCAATGATAGCGGAGTGCTCTCAGCTGAGTGAATCTGAATGTAAAATATATTAATAATGGATCAAAGGTTCCTGTTGATGTTGGTATAGCATCAACATGAATGGTGCTGTGCCAAATTTTCATTCCATGTATTTTAATGATTAGCTGTTGTTTTCAGTTTCCGTGATTTATTTTTCCCCATCTTCACAGGTTTGCTATCAGCTTATTTTTATAAAGGCCTACCGTTTGATTCATAATGAAATAGTTTAGTTTCATTGAAAAGATGACATGTACAGTTTATCAATAGCAAACAAAATATTCTTCTTTACCTCTCTGTGCTATGGCAACAAAAAGTCATCAGTCGTACTTTCTGTTTAAGATTTGGTACTAACGAGCATATTCACCAGGGTAAAAAAACTTTCCTGCGCTGGTGAGCAGCGCGAGTAAATTTTGCAGCGAGGTCTTGGTATTTATTCAATAAAAAAAACTGCTTCTATATTTTTTGTGAAGACGTTAAAGCTATACTGATAAGAGCCAGGTTTGCATATATTTTTTTTTAAATAAAAAATATGGCTTTGAAAATCATAAAATCAATCAACACATTTCCCATGATGGCAGGCATTGTGCGCCCGTGGTGACAAAATTATTAACGTTAGATATTACAGCTGACATGCACTGAAATGATTTTTATGCCGTTTCACGACACTGAGATAGCATAGAGCAAATATTATGTCTCCTTGTACATTATGTGATACACCTATAAATATTATCAAGGTTTCCTTCAAGACCCTTTGGCTAAACCATTTTATCCCCCCCCCCCGCACCCCCACCTAAAATTTTTTAAACACGGAGAAAATGGCACAGTTCCATTCATTAAACCGCAGAAAACATGCCTAAAGGTAAAATGTTTGTAAAAACATTAAAGAGCACAGTTGTACAAAAACAACTGTATGACAGAAAGACGTCAATGGGCAATTTTACATACAACAACGGAGTTTCTTAAACCATGACCGGCATCCGACCTTCCACAAAAGCAAATCACCACCAGGCTTAAATATGGCGCGTTTTGCTACTTCTCTGAAAATACCTACTGCTCATGGCTCTTCCATTTCTTCGATTTTCGGAAATCCGTCTTCTAAAACCGCAAAATCTTCACAATATGGTAAATTTCTTTGATTAAGCCTCTCTGTTCTTAGCTGCTTAGACAGTTCGTCAATAACAATCTTCTGATACTCTATCTTTTTTATAGCCCGTTGATATTTGCGAGAAAGTTCTCTAACTTTATCGAAGTATCGTCTGTTTTTACATATCTCTTCCTGCAATGCGACTTTGAGTGCATCGTTATCATTCATTTCCCACAAATCTGCATCATAGCATGTACAATTGCAATCTGAAATGATAACGTAATCCCTAAAATCCAATTCAGTTGTTTCGGACATAATGGACTGCAACTCGTTCGTGAATTCTCTACCTAACAAACTGCAAAAATAAAAATAACTGTTAACAGGCGCCCATTCAGCATCGGTAAAATGTAACAAGGATACAGCAAGAGAGTGCAATTATTACGTAAAAATTTATCGGCGAGTACAGATATATACATATATATATCTATATATATATCTATATATCTATATATATATATCTATATATCTATATATATATATATATGTCTGTGTGTATGTATATATATAAAGTATACAGAACTGGACCGATATCCGATATTATTAGCAAGGATTTTGAAATATAACAAAGACAATTATTACGTGTATGACTTTGATGCTTAAAACTCACCGAAAACAAACAAACAAAAAACAAAAACATGGCTCATACATCTTTATTTATTTACCCATAGGAAAAGGAAAACGATCCAAATTTTTAACTACCTGCATAAAAACAAAAATTAGTAAATTCCGGCTTGTTGAGCTAACACTATAGACCAAGTTGAGACTCGTAGTCACTCGGTATCGGTGTCGGAGGTATAATGATGCTAGTATGGGCACTCATTAAAATATCACTTACTCACTCCGTTCGGCAATCCCTCTGCACCTGTAGATCATTATATAAACTCCAGTCCAGTTATGAAAAGTTTTTTTGTTCTAGTAGCCAACAAGTGGGAAAAAAAGAAGGGTGACCAGAAAATTCCCCTGCAGTAAGTTAGCACCAGACAATTGCTATTGAAAGATTGTCCCCTAATTCTTCTAAAGGGCAACTGTCCAGGGAACGATTCACCTAGTACCCTATTCAAAAATGTAAGATACAAGTCATGCTACATTTTGACCTCTTACAATGTACAATACAAATACGACACTTTAATGCAACCATGCCATCGATTAAATCTTCTGGATATATGGTTGGTAAAACGATACGTTTTTATAGTCAATCTTGGTTTCCACGGTATCACCTTTCTTTTTCACTTTATATAAACAAACGCTTGACCCTTTTAGCACCATAAATAGACATTTAGGATTTTTTGTTCAGGATGATATATTATATCTCAACAATTCTTGACATTTTGATATTCCTACTTCAACCTTTAAGATTCTCGTAATTATACAATTGTAACACAACCTTCGATCAATCGAGTTATGTAATATTAGCATAGAAAGCTCTCAGTTCTGTACAGTTAAAGATTATCCATTAGCTCAGTCTTTTGGTTTGCTGGATACCATGATATGTGAAACTATTGTTCTATATGCCATACCTCAGTAGACTTTGCATTGAAAATCGTGGGTGAAAAGGTGCCAAGCATGAGAAATTTGCAAGAGTGCAATAAACTGATATTTATGAACTTTATGGACTCAGAGAAAACGGTAGATGTAAGAGCTTTATCGTGTCTTGCGTCGTAAGCTTTTTCTGAGCTACGTTTCGAGAGACACTTCTCCCATCGCCAGAGATATTTCTCCATAACAATGGGAGAAGTACCTCTGACGAAAAGTAACGAGCATCGTGGTCTATTAAACCGAGTCCTTTCTTAACTTTTATTTATTCTTCTTTTGCAAGAACCGAGTGTGCCAGTGGTATAGAAGCATGCGAGTTTCCATTGCTTTGCAGAAAACACACAAGCCTTTTTCGAGGAATAAATTGAAGGTAACGATGACAAGTGCCATGCACTTTAATACCTAATCCCAACAAAACCGTGTGTACATCAATACAGAACACATATGCATCGCCTGCATGAAAGACGTCGCTGGGATCGTTCTTTCTAAAACGATAAAATTGCATTCTCGCCCCAGAACATAAGAGACTTTTCTCTCGTAGCCTGGGTGCAAGCAGCTCTGAAGAGCTTTCTGAGAAAATGATTTTTATCAGAGATAAAAACTCGTTGCAACCTTTGTAAGGAAAATGTTCTTGTATCTTCAAACTTGAATTATCCGGATTTGATTCAGTATTCTTCTAAGTACACTTATAAACAACTAAAGGGAGTATCTCTGCTGAAAACGTGTTTGGGAGTGTCAGTACTGTAGAAGTGTCTGTCACATTCAACCGGGGAATTATATGGCGATCTCAAGAAAAGTCTGATAGCAATCCAACAAAACTGGGTATTGGTAGATTATAAGAAAGTGGCATAGGCAAAGTTACAAAGGGAACATTTGCATAATTTAACCTGTGCTTGTTCTTTGCATTGAAGACCTTTATAATCGTCAAACAAAAACTGCAGTCTGTTCTATGATGGGAGGGCTCTCTCGATGTTAAAAACCACTAACCTTCTGCCTGTTGTATACAAACAAAAATTTGTGTGACAAACGTTACAGATTTTGTGAGTTGGCCATGCCTTGTCTTTATCACTAAGAAGGGAATTGAAATAAGCTAGACGGACTCTTTTCACAAAGTCGATTATTGTTCGCTGTTGTGCCTTCAAAGTAAACTTGCCGCAAATATAGCAACAGTTATCTAGACAGATTTTGCATCCTCTGGGACAGTCATGTTCAACAAATCACTAAAAGAGTAGGGTGATTAGAATGAAGTATTCTTTTAACAAAGCTTCTTGTTGTAATATTATACAAATAAAAAAGAACGTTGTAGTCTCTTCACACAAGTGAATACACTGCAATATTAATCCCTGTATTTTAACCTCAAGACTTCACCCCTTTTAAACACGATATGCAATCATATCTAGTAACATGCTTTGTTACTTTTTGGGTATGTTATGCAATTACAATGAGTAACTGTTTACAATCTGGCCTAGCTATAAAACTTGAATCATTATCTTGCTCTTTTTCAGAGACATTTTTGTGGTTTTACAGGGCTGGAAATAGGGTTGTGGCAAAGGAGGCAGTTCAGATAAGACTTTGAATATTCTTCTGCAAAACATTTCATATTCCTTGAAATATTAAACAGCTGGAGCAATGGAATAAGAAAAACTTCATAAAACTGATGGGTAATTTCATGAATTTTTCAGGAATGAGTGTTTTCTACTCATCAATATTGGGATGTGGTCAGTATCCACATGTATCCATAGGCCAGAAGCCATTGCGTCAAAGAAATATGTTGAGCTGTATTTACATGTCATCTATTAACGATACTGGCGTTCTCAATGGCATCAGTCAATGACTTAAATATCTGTAGCAAATACTGAATGAAAGTATTGGTGTTTTTTCTGGTGCTTTCAAATTTATAGACAAATATATGATGTATGTATGTATGTATGAACAATGTATAAATGTATGTATGTACGTATGGAAGGGTGGATGCATGCATGCAGGCATGTGTGTATGTATGTATGTATGTACGATGTATGTACGATGTATGTATATGTATGATGTATGTATATGTATGGATGGATGGGTGGAAGCATGCATGCATGCATGCATGTATGTATATATGTGTGTATGTATGTATTGATGTTTGGATAGGTGGAAGCATGCATGCATGCATGTATATATGTGTGTATGAATGTATTGATGTATGTATGTATGTATGTATGTATGNAAATTTATAGACAAATATATGATGTATGTATGTATGTATGAACAATGTATAAATGTATGTATGTACGTATGGAAGGGTGGATGCATGCATGCAGGCATGTGTGTATGTATGTATGTATGTACGATGTATGTACGATGTATGTATATGTATGATGTATGTATATGTATGGATGGATGGGTGGAAGCATGCATGCATGCATGCATGTATGTATATATGTGTGTATGTATGTATTGATGTTTGGATAGGTGGAAGCATGCATGCATGCATGTATATATGTGTGTATAAATGTATTAATGTATGTATGTATGTATGTATGTATGTAAGGATATATAAATTTAAATAAGATCTATAAACTTTGTAGCCTCATGAATGGAGAAACGAAATAACGTCAAAGTTGCTACGGCGTCTTTCACTTTTTTGGTTTTTCTCTTGATGAAATCTCTACACAAGAATCGGCCACTTGTACTCAAATACATTGCTACTTTACAGAACACAAAAGTATATATGTATGAGTGCATATTTGTTTACTTATGTATATATGAAATTATGTATATGTAAATAATCATATTTCGTTCTGGGTTTTAAACCAAATATCAAATCTTCTTTGATACGATATGATCCAATAATGCATTTGAAAATACCTGAAAATACCACCTACATTGTTGTATGTTATATTGAGTCCTTAAGACAGTACCTATTTACAATAACAAACACATTTCCTCTTGACAAATGATGTTTTTGCTCCACGAATGGTTACTAGGACGGTGTATTGGAATATCCTTCTATCTCGATGTCAAAACACGTTTTTTGATAACAAAATCCTTGAAAAACAATCAAGGGACCTCTATTAAAGAAAGTTAAAACTGCGCAGAAACTTCTCAATTCTGATTTAACACAGATTTGAGTTTACTACAAAACACAGCGAATACCGGATGTTATTTCAAATCACCTATTGGGACTTCCATTCCTAGTTCACGTTTGTGGGTGTTTTTCCCCCTAAAAAATATCCTGATAAAAATGCGTAATTGTTCATACACGATAAGAATCGTTCACACGTGAAGGTGTAGCCAGGTTTCTTTGACAAAAACACAATTTAAAAAGGGGAATAAATGTTTCATTAATAATTGCAAGCAAAACAAACCCGGTAAATACTTCCTTAACCGTCGTGTGAGACGAGTTAAGTAACAATTATAAATGGAGTCGCATTCGCAAGTCTCATTAGATTTTGCGGCCGGAACTAGAATACGTCAGAAATGTGCAAAATCAAGACTCAATGATTAATTTAGAAGTGTTGTCAAAACAGAAAACTCTTTTTCGTCGAAATCTACTGAGAATATTTTTCTTTCAGGGTTTAATAAGTCGTGAGAATGGTTCTGCCTTGAAAAAATAATATACACTTTTCAATCGACTAGATGAAAAAAGGTTAAAATCTAGCACTCGAGTGAGAATGGCCTTTAACAGTGATAGGATATCTTTCACGAACAGAAATAAAAAACTGTAATATGCCTTTGAAGAAGCGGTAATGGTTGAAATGGTGAAATATGATAAACTTACCTCTCAAGCAACTACAATTATTCCTCGATAATCAACAAGTTCTTCACGTCAAAAAATGTATCAATACCATACCGAATATTACTTATTTCCTTTACCGATAAAAAATACGCGAAAAAACAAGAAACTAAACGAAAAAACAAGAGTTTGAATATGGTCTAGTGTTTACTTACAGTTCACAACAAAAGCCACAGGTTGAGCGAAGGAGCTAAGTGAAATGTTTGGGGTTTCAGTTCAACACGCAGGTTTTACTTAAATTTCCTATTGTTAGCTCAAATTTTAAAAGATCAAAGAAAGATCTTAGAGATGGAGTAGAATTACCATTTACAATACAAATTCAGGCGTTGTGAGCATAAATATTAGACCCTAATAATGTGACGTATTAGGCTCCATTAGAAATAGGAGGCCATTGGGAAAAGTCATGGTTCGGTCAGGTGACAAATTAAACATCTAGATTTTTTGTTTTGACTCGTTAAATGGTAACATAAACACAACAAGGTGACGATTGGACAATGACTTTCACACATTTAAAATTTGAAGTTGGATAAATTTCGATAAGTTACATTGGACATCATTAGCAACCCTTAATAAAATGACTTTTATTTATACTTCTTTTACTATAAATATTTCTTGGTACGCATTGTTTTTCAAATCGGATTTATATCATCTTGCTAGTATTCTACCTTGGCTTGTACTGCTTAGTTCATGGATGATTTCATCTCCATTATGCAGTCTCGTCATATCTATCTTGTCTGTCATTTTAACTCTAGATGCCTTCATGTTCGGTGACGCGTTAGGTGTTGGGTGTTAACCCCATACTATTATTGAAGGAACTAGCTGTCCGATCCTGTAGTCAATTGTACTAATAGCCAATGTAAAATAGTCTAAGTAAAAATAAAGCTTTTCCATCAAAAAGGGCTCAAAAGGAGTGAACTGCCTAGAGGATATGTATTTTTAACCTAAGTGCTTGTAAATATGCGTGGATAAATTTCAATATCAATTGATGGTAATCCAAGCATATCTCAAATACCAAGTACACTGAATTGTATTTAAACAGAAAATTTCATACCACATATCTTGAAACGGGAACTTAAAAGCCAATTGGTCAAGTACTACATACTTGTAACGCATAAACATAAAGAAACACAAACAAACACAAATACATACAAATAGATACACAAACTACGAAAAATATTAAACAGTTAAGAATTATTAAAATGACTCCAGTTTCATGCAAGCAGCATGTGATCATCAGATTAACTTGGCTAGCTCTATTTATTGTGGCTTTATGTTGATAGCAAAATACTTATTCGCATGCAAACATTTATTTAATATTCCAGATGACAGTATGATAGATGACGAAGAATAATGATTAAGATGATGATAGTGACTAATAGGCTATATATATAATAATGACTGTATATATATATATATAAATATATACAGAGCGTAAAGAACCATATTTTTACAAAGTACTCGATACGTCCTTAAAGCTCTGTATAAGAGAAACGTCAGGAATCTAAAAAGACTCGGCAGCAATCTCCAAGATTTTTGTTCCTGTACACCAGGCTGCAATTGGAAACAAGGAAATTGAAGTTGCTATCACGTCTTAGTAATTTTTCACCGCTTTTCTCTTGTGTGCGTAAAGGCAGGATGCTGTATCCACTGAGGTCAATTCAACTTTTATTTTATCATGTTAGGTCTTGATTCAAGTCTTTATCTGGCATAGTTCTAGGTATTACCTATAACTATGCCAACCTATATTTTAATGATGAAAAGATACCTGTTTTCACTGTAATTTACGATATAGTAGCAACTAATTTCCTGGATAATGGTCGTGTTTACAATAGGTATCATGGGATTACATTCTCTAGGTCTGTACAACGGACAATCGTGATTTCATATTCTCTCCTGGTTGACCCAGCAGGTCTCTAAACAGTGTATCCAGGTTACGGTCACTCATGATGTAAAGTATATATTACAAGCAGTTGGGTCGAAATGACAACTAAGAATGGGGCCATAGGCAACATAGGCATCTTTAAAAGTGCCAACTGAATCACTGGTAAGCCATAAAATCACTTGGTCAAACGCATACGAGATTTCCAATGTACTGATGACAAACGCAAGACTTTATAATTACAGGCAGCGGGTAAAAATTCTATACTTGTCAAATCGTCAAAAGATCATTGAATTTCTCGTGAACTCGTATTCTTTTAAATCGTCATTTGAACAGTATTTAATTTCAAAGTTACCGTAGCAACTGAGAACAGTTTACACAAATATGTACAGAAAATTAATATGTGATGCTCCAGCGGTTTCTAATCTGTCCTTTTCTCAATAACATGCCAAGTCTATCGTACTTGATTAAAGCTCTCAGCAGACAGTGATATATTTTATGCAATAGTAACAGACCAAATTCAAAATCAAACAATTCACCCAAGTTACTGATTACTCGTTATTGCATTTGTCACAAAAGGGTTAAAAAACTATTCCAAGAATGAGAGACGATTGAGACAACCTGTAGACGCTGGACTTTGATAGAAGAGTGAGACAATGGAGAGTGGGGGTGGGAAATGAGAGTGGGAAGAAAGAGAAGGGTTTTCCAACTAAACTCTTAATAACAAGATACTTCAAAACCTAAACGTTATCAACTAGCAGTGCTACATTAAAACCTAGGCATAAATTTCACAATTAAAATAACAATTGGGAAACTCTTTTGCTACTCGTTTAGATTAGGCTGCAAGAATGAAAAAATGCAAATCAAATGGTCTTTCTGCTAATGACGTAAAGGAGAGAATGTGAAAAAAACTTTTCAAACCTTTCTTTGCTTTCTTCATTCATAACATGTCACTTCACTTGTGGTTTCTGAATCTGGAACCCTAGTCCTGGGGCAACCCAGCGAAAAACCTCTGTATCTAACTGAATACTATTTATATTGTCTATGTTCATTTCTTGGGCGAAGTGGCGAGAAGTGAGTGGCATAGTATGCAACACGAGCATGCCAATAAAACTGAATACGAAGATCTATTCATTAATGCTACAACCAGTATTATTATATGGCCTAGACGTCGTACCTTTAAAATGGGCAGTGGAGAGATTGTTAGAAGCGACGGAGATAAGAATGCTAAGGTGGCTAGCCGGAATATCCTTGGGCGAGCACAGGATGAATGATGACATGAGAAGATTTTTGAAGGTAAGAAAAATAACAGAGAAAGCAAAAGGAGCAAGGTTAAGAATTCATGGACATGTAATGAGGAGAGAAAATGACAATATTTTGAAGGCAGGCACCAGTTACAGGAAGGAGCAGTAGAGGACGAGAAAAGCTGAGGGATGTCATGGAACGAGACATGAATTAAGTGGCAGCAAGAGAAGGAGAATGGGAAGACCGAGTCAAGTGGAGAAAAAGGCGACGAGGGGCCGACCTGACAGACGTCGGGTGAAGGCCAAAGAAGAAGAAGAGATTTTCCTTGTATCCATCTATAAATTAAGCTGGACCAAGAGAGGTGTACTCACGAGTGAGAAGTTTTGCTCTAGACAGATTTGGTAGACAAATAGTACTGAGGGCAAAAAATCGTTATAACAAGTCAATTACAAAAAGAGGTAAAAAAAGGTGAAGGAAAAAGGCAGAATAAAAACAGTCAACCTCTTGTAAACGGTTGGTATAATCATTTCATTTTACCGAAAGAACGTTTTTCTGTTAGGAATGAATACATACTACTGCACCTTCAAGGTTAAACAAGCCAGCTTCAGCGGACATATTATCAAAATCAGATCAGCTGATCACAAGGAACATTGAAGGTTAGGAAATTGTGAAAATAATACGATACTGATCGAGAGAATTTGGTATTGCCGAGAAGTGAAAAATATTTGTCCGGCAAACTGGATTCCCACAGGTTCCTATGGCTATTATGTCCACATTCTCTACCTTCCGAGCTAACGGAACACTTCCTCGCCGGATTATTTTTGTAATCAAATCTTTTGTTTTCCCACCATGCACGCGTATTTTCATCCTTCTACAATTCAAAATCCTTTTTAACTATATAATGATATTATTATTTTTTTACAAGATAAATTTTCCAATTTCTTCGTCTACTCCAAATACTTAGCATTATCTTTGGTGGCTTGTACACCTCCATAAATTAGTTACACTGTCCAACGGGCAATGCGTAGAAGCTCTAAAGGTGTACATGGATTCAACAATTACCGCCAATGAAAACCTACCAACTAAACCCAGACTATTGATAAAAGCATCGGCCTTTTTTCATAATCTTCCGTCACAAGCATTCAGTGTTTCAGTAAGCGGTGTCAAATGAGTTACTATATTACATTCTCAGGGCGTAAAGAAAGAACGAATAGAATTCTGCTGCGGTTATTAAGCTTCAAAAGATGTGAATAAATGGGAGTTAGGGTGGTTTTGAAAGCAAATATGATACGGAGAACACGATATGGTCCATTCAAAGAATAGACTGGGCTACAAATCAATAAGTTCAAGGTTAATTGCCAGTTTTTTAGTGAACCTTTCCATATTCAAGTAAAAGTTCTGGTTTCACAGCCAAAAGATTCATCAGCACAGTAAAAATACACTCAGGGAAAAAATATTTCATTACACGATTACAAAACGGTAATATAAAAATCCACTCACTATATAAATAAATTATTTAATGTAGCTTATATATCACTTTGTATTATGACAACAAAGCCACATTCTTGGGTGGTAAAAACCTCAATGCTTTTACTGGGAGTGTCTTACAAAAGCTTCTAAAATAAGCCATTATATAAATACTACTATAGTTTGCTCCGAAAAAACTGGTAGGAAAAAGGCTACTTTACTGAATACGTATAAACTCAAAAAGCTTTTAATTTTCAGTCAAACATATATCACATCCGTGCTCGCCGTCTTCATTAACAAATTAGGTCTGTCACTGAAAAACCACTAAGTTGACGCTATCAATCGGTGGATCGTTAAAAAAAATACAAGGACCAAAATGCATACTGGAAAGTAAATTTAGATGATGCAAGACGGAAATCTCATGATATGCTTACCAGTTCAACGACTGGGAAACAGAACGCAACAGCGGTCAGCGATAAAGAAGGCGAACATGACTTACAATGTTCCTGGGGAAAAAATGCTGTCACGAAACTCAAGTAGTCCCAGGCAACAGTGTGATAAACTAACACCTGAATCACAATAACAATAAGAATGAAATGTAATTCTTCAATGTGCAAACCGGGAGCGCCAGAGATTCGAAGTCTTTTTTTATCTAAATATAGCTACAGGATCAAATTAAAATAACGTTACTTCAGTAAGAAATTTCAGGAAGGAACGAGTATAACAAAATATTCATGTATACAGGTTTCCAATCAATTACTATGATCAATAATTATCACCAGGAAGGGCATCCGGCCAAGACATTCCTCACAGCCAAATCAAAGTTCCATTGAATGTCACCGTCTAAACCCCAGTTGCTTGGGAAAATGACATACACTCTCCATTCCTTCTTTGGTCTTCCTATCGGAAGACCATATCAATAGCTGAACCGACACAGGAAATGATAGAACATAGAGCATTACGCATGATTTCTGTAAAAATCATATTCACGTGTTAATGCTAAAAAAGCTAATAAAGCTAGTAAGAAGTGAGGAGTATAATTATAATTATGAGTCAAAACTGTCATGAAAGTAGTATTCAGTATATTCACGTCACAAATCGCTTCTCGGCCTTTTGGGTAAGATCAAGTGTAGATCTCTGGTCTCTCCTTGGTCGGGCTTTGGCTATAGGGCCCAACCATGCAGGACAGGGGCCTCGAGATGCTTGAGCACTGGCTGAAGACCAACCCAAGAGGGAGGGCCTTCCCAGGAAGGTCCTGGAGGGGCGATCTGTATGTATTGCATTTTATGGTGTCTTGCGTGCTTTCTGTTCCACTTTTTCTTGATCTGTTGCTTCCTTTCGGGTCTTTCATAGATGGGTATCTGTGAAAGACAAAAGCGTGCCCACTGTTCACCAGGGGTTCCATCAGTGAAAAATCCAGTATATTCACAAAGCAGAAAGATAACTCTCTCTGGAAAAATAACCCACTTTTCTCTCCTTCATCTTTGGTACCTCTGGGTATGAATATCACCTCTTATTCTTCTTGCCTGAAAGAAATAGGTTCTGTACTAAAGGTCTTTTAAACTTAGTTTTCACATTTCGTCACACTTTTTAAATCTAAGGTCAACTCTTATCTGTTAATTTCAACTTTGCTTCTGTGTTTTTTTCACAGTTCAAAACAAGTTGTGACGTTATTCCTTCTATGGTTCTTAACCATAAAAAATAAACTCTTGCTAGATTTTGTGCCGATGTGAAGGAATGAAAACATATAACTGTAACTGCTTCTTGGTTTTGCCAAGATTGATTTCTGATAAATAAGAGTATCCAATGTGTTAAAGCTCATTTTTTAAATATATGTGTAATATGATTATTAAAATCAATGAATCTTAATGACTACTGAAACAGTGCAAAGCAAATTTCACTGTTATCCTACTGCCGTCCTTCACAGAAGTACTATACTAGAATTTATTTTTCTTGGCATAAATCTACAAAGAACAATTTCTTTATCCAATAGTAAGGATGGGTCTATCTTTTACTGCTTTTACTTGGCCATGTGCAAAAAAAAAATGAACAACATCCTTCATAGGGTTAACAGACCTCTTTCATAACACAGATGTAGTTAATTTGTTGGGTGATGTGATTATTCAAAAAACAGAGGCAGATTGTTGATCGATCGTAAAACAGTAATAAAAACCAGAGAAATATGATCTGCCTAAACAGATAATATGAATATTGTCAGTATCTTTCACTCGGTTTTAACACATAACCAGTACTCCCTTCTAGAAAAGACGTCAAATCAAGCAATGGAGGTCTCTAGGACTTTTTAAACAACGATACTGCTAGTACCTTGCAAGCCAGTTTTCTTCGTCAACTCTGTCTTACAAGCAACGTTCAGTTTCATTCGACAAGTGGAAATATGTTTTATTACTCACCCAAGAGCACTTAAAAAACTGGGTACCAATTGAGCTTCAAATTTCCACCAAAATATCAGCATTGTTTCCTATTTTTCTTTCTTTTTTTCCGGAAGAAGACCAAATAACGGGTGGGAGTTCTGAAAGTCAACTCTTATCATTGCACCTACTTTTGAAACCAAATTCAAAAAGGCATGTTTCACACAGGAGAAAACCGATTTTACACGACAATTTTTTACACGACAATTAACATCAAAGCATGAAGCTAAGACAAAGCTTCAAAGATAAACCAATACCCACAATTTGCTAAAAGATGGCTCTAAAAATAAGATTTGATACACTAAGATTTGATACACTTAACGTATGCTACTACAAATAGCCTTAATAAAACGTTTTCTTAAATTTTAATGCAGAAAAAACAATTGGCTAAAATCATATATTTTTCCCACTTCTTAGACTGCCTTTAAGGCTATTTGATGCGATTTTCCCCGTATATACCTTCGAAGTTGGTATCACTGTTTTCTGGATAACCTCTAACATTACTTTCCAAAATTCCCTATTTATTAGCATTTATTACAATCCTAATATCAGACAGCAAATGACAGCCCAGGGAAGTTAAACGTCCGTTACATCACTTTTTTAATCTTAATTATTATTTTGCTCTTTTATCACACAAAAAATGTCATTTCAGTGCATCACAAACCCTCCAACAAAAATTATATTTATTAGAGTATTAAATAATTATAAATTATAAGAACGGATTATTACAATAACTATTTAGATAATTATGTATATATATATACAAAAATAAATACAAATTCATATTTAAAATAGATTACAACTGGATAAAATTTCTTATTAACCTATGTCTCTACTGTCCATGTGTGTGTGTGTGTGTGTTTGTGTTTGTGTGTGTGTGTGTGTCTCTCTCTCTCTCTCTCTCTCTCTCTCTCTCTCTCTCTCTCTCTCTCTCTCTCTGCTTTACATTACATTACAACACAGATTTTAGGATCCTGTTTATTGATGTTTTTGTCACCAAAGAATGCATTAAAAAATATCTAGTTTGCATTTGATGCTGCAATACCTAGTAAGATATCTTTTTATGTATTGTAACTTGTAGGCTAGGAATGGAGAGTGCTATAGCCATACGTTGTTGTCATACAACAACAACCGCTTGAGTATCGTGCCTTTCTTTAGGTATTGTGGGGTTGCAGCTGCAAGTGCTGTTGCCATTTTCTTTAGACTATTTCAAATCACTTTTGTGGCTATAGTATATGTGCCTGGCGTCACCTTTACTGATTTCTATTTGGCGCTGGATGCGGATTTCTTGGGCATACATAACCAAGTAGTGTGTAAATACTCAATAATAGTAATAACAACAATAATTACAAAAATGAGAGGCCCGAGGCTAACATATGAACTTGTGAGCTAATTACCTCTGGAATAATAACGTTACGTTGTTTTTTGAAAAAGCCCGTTTATTTTAACAAACGACACACACAACGTATTTCTTTATGAAATTTGATGACTTTAAGTATATATATATATATACTCACTTCAGTTTCGTTTCACGTATATTATTATTATTATTATCATCATCATCATTATTATTATTATTTATTATTATTATCATCATTATTATTATTTATTATTATTATCCTTATTATTATCCTTATTACTATTATTATTATTATTATTATTATTATTATTATTATTTTTATATACATGTGGTATCTCATGTATCCATTACTTACATTTTCAATCATAATCTATATGATTGTATAGCTGACTGTCCAAATGATGGGCTTGATGATCAAATAGTAAATGTGAAGCCCATGTTTCCTTGTTAAGAAAATAAGTCGCTTTATTCTTATCTAAAAGTATATATATTGACTGTTTTTCATAAGAACAAACTTATTTCTTAAAGTGATTAAAATCTAAGCCTTTAGCTCTTAGATTCAATTACGTTTTCCGAAAGAAAGAGAATCGTAGTAGTTTTTTATTTAACGAGACAAAAAAGCCGTCGACGTTAATCTTTAGCCCAATATCTGATACTACTTATCCTTGCTGTTAAAGCGAAATATCCTGGGATTTGGAAACGTAACCGATCCAAGTGATGAACACTTTAGCTTGTTGCTATAATTGAATGCTTACACAAACATACACGGGCATATACAGGGTCTCGTGTATACCTGTGCACAGATTAGAACTAGACCCTGTTACGTAATGTCTAAAATTTAACATCGGACGTCTCACGAACTTGTCCGTTTTTATATTATCATATCTTATATCCGAAGGTAAAATGATCCAGTCATCTAAAGCAGCTAGTCCTGTTAATACTATCCATTCGTTGTACTTACTGATGAAAACATTGTTGGACTGAGAAACTCTCATGACCGACCAGGTCTAGTACAATGAAATGCTCAGTATGATTTACATAAAAACAATCCGATCTTGGTCAGCGTATTAGAGGAGCATTCAAAAAAAAATGGAATCAGTTATCGAGTCTCTTAAATTTCGTTAAACAAACCCTATTATCTTTCATTCCCTTGGCAGAGCTTTATTCAGTTAAAACCAATTTCTTCTTTCCTAGACCAAAACAAATTCAAAATGGAACCTTGGCTAGAACTTAGGCTGCAATACCTTCAAAAATGTTTGACTGACTGGAGTTATAAATTAATCCCCTTGACCTTAAGTTTGTTAAAGCATATCTAGCAATATTCTAGCAATATTTATAACTTAGTCAGCCTTGTATACTTTTTGTGTTTTGACAGATTTTACTGGTACCATATTTCAATACCCAAATATCGAGAAAAACTTTTCTGTTTAGACTAATCTCCATGAGTTGAAGTTACAATGCGAAAAAAAATTGGCTGAAACCGGAATGCAGACCATGCCCGTGTACATTGCTTATCTCCGTTGGTCTATCATACATATGTAAATAGATATATAGATTGATAGATAGGTAGATAGATAGATAGATAGATAGATAGATAGATAGATAGATAGATAGATATCTGTGTGTGTTTGTTAGTGTCTAAGTCACCGTGCGTGTGCTGACCAATTTAACTTCTACATCTGCTCATGTTACAGTACTTTTAAACGTCGGTGTTGGGTCGGAAAGCCATATCAAAAAATCGTGGAATTGGAATTTCACGCTTAGTTTGTGAGTTGAAATACAAACTCAGCTCACATTTTGCTTACTGCAATCAATACCGAAAATCTAGCTGTATAATTCATAATCAGCCCAAGATACTGCATAAAATTATAGACTGACTTACACACGCGCAGTCATTAAATACCTCCTTGTCCAATAAAATAACACAAAGTAGAAACGTACTGAATAAAAACCCTATGTCGCTAAAAATATTCCGAGACGTATTGGTCCACACTGGAAGGTTTGCAATGCGTTCAAATGAATCCATTTTAAGACATTTAAAGTCACTAAAACTTGTGACTTACATGTGCAAGGTATTTCAGAGAATCTTTTTCCGTGAATAGACAAATTACAAACGGCGAAAGGAAATGCAGCTCTGGACAATCATGTGACACAAAAATATGACGGGAAAGTAAAACTTTTAAAAACACTTAGCTCAAAATTTCCACTGTACCCGAGAAAAAAAAGCAAAATAAACATTTTTAGCTATGACAATGTGTTATCACCTCATTGGAACAATAATGACCAAAATTAATTGAATCGTCTGAGATACCAACAAATTATACAATTATAAGAATTAATAAATCCCTTACATGTTTATACATAGTTTCGTAAGTTTCTATAAGATGTTGTATCATTTCTACATTTTCAAACGGCGAATCGTAATCTCTCTTAAGAAAACCATAATTCCAAAGCCGCGTCTGAAAAAATTGTTTTGACTACGGCATAGTGACCTGGCTAGTTCCTTTCAAATATAGTCTGAATTCAAGCGTGCAGAGGTATGGCTAAAATTTTACGCTGTCCATCTAAGAGTAAGCCCATGAGCAGTATTGAACACTTCTTTTTCAGCGAGACAATTTTCCCCAAGCTAAGCGCACAGCCAGGGGTCTGACTGACATTCCTACTGAAGAAAGAACCGCACCAAATATGTCATATTAAACCAGATTTCAACCAATACTTAACGGCTAACAACGATAAATGCTTAACAACAGATGAGGTCTTGTGAGTTTTGGATTGAAGTAAGTTTTTTCCTATTTCATAGCTCCTATGGGATTTTTTTCGGTTAGAAATTTCTTTTTAATGTAATTGGTGGGAGGAAATATGTTTAAAAACAAGGAAATTTAAGGCTGAAGTTAAGTAAGAAAAGATTGCCATCGATGAAATTAACCTTCAATAAGAATGAACATTATTAATTACAGCTTGCTTTAGGTATCAAATACTAAACTTTGTGATCGCAATTTTTAAACTTTTTAGGTGTTTAAAAAACTAGAGAAATATTTTTACCTCATTTTACAGAAATACGAGTAAATCGTAAATGGGCGACAATTTAATGCAATTCCGCTTAATTACTGGTTTGCATCAATGATGCCTTAAAAATCTAAAGTATCTTAAAATATCTTAAACAGTGGCCTATTTTGAATTACTATAAAAACTTTGACAAACAGGCTGGCATAAAAAAAACTCTCCTTCCGAACTAGAAGGTCATGATACTGTTGCAGGTGCTGCAAAGTCTAATATTTATGAATTGAATGAAAACTAAAGATGGAAAACTACTTTCTCTTCTGTGGTTGCATCATTAACCATTCCTGGGTTGTAATAAAAGACAACATTTTCATCTATATAAAACCAATAACGATAATAAAACAGTAACTATATATTACTAGATTATTAGCTATCCTCTATGGAAAAGAACCTATATTCAAAAATAACATCCAAATAATTGATACCTCTAAAGATTCTTTTTCTCTTCCTCAAAATCCTATAATGCAGGCGCCTGCATCACAAATAAATCATAAAGTCGGTTTTCTGACACTTAAACAGTACAAAAATTTACCTGACAAATATCTTGACATACTCCTTATCTTAATAAACTCAATTTACCTGAATAGTCTCGTACTTTCAGCCCCCCCAAAAAACAAGTTATTTACCACTGTAGTGTTATTGATTGGCATGGATAAAAATTTTCTTGAAGTTCATATAAATTTTTTCAAATATTACCATCCCAGGATGCTGAAAAATTCTAAAATGTACGCATAACATGCTCACCTTTATTCAGTATCTTTCACTTGCATCTAATAGGATCCCTTTGAAAAGTACGATTGTATTAACGTATTGGTAACGGAGAGTTTACTGTCCTTTACTGTGTGCAGTCATGTTCATACTCAGCCACACTGGATATCCCTCTCGATTTCAAATGAAGCATATACTGTCCATTTAAAATTGTACATTAAAAAGTATATTGTGAAACCGGATGTATACATATGTAAATATATATATTAATACATAGATATTCTGAGCATGCTTTAAAAACAGTAGCATGAACGTAAGATTAAACAGTTCAAAAACAACGCTTGCAAATATAACCTGGCTTTCAATGACCTAGTTTTTATCTGAACAAAATATGCAGCTGCTACCTATGAAAGGACCGCCATTTATATTTCATGCATACAAATTAATATTCATGTTTCTCGACCTTCCACTAAATCCAACAAGGTCATTCAGAATTCTGCCGAAGGCTCTCTGGATGAATAAAACACTTGTGCATTTTCAATTTGGGAAGGGAGGGAGGTGGAATCTTACCTTTGTCAATGAGAAATACTATGGCAATTTTAGCGTAACTGTTTTCACGTTTTTTGTGTGTCACCTTGGTCTAGCAATAATTGCCGTATTGCTATGCTGTCGCCAAATAGGCCACAAAATCCCTTTCTACTGATCCACAGTCATTCCGATTGTGACAATCGTAAAATGGGCTTTATAGGAGAGTGAAAATAAATTATATTTACATATATACATACATACATGCATACATACATACATACATATATATACACAGTATATATATACAGTATATATATATATGTGTGTGTGTTTGTGTAATTCTGCGTATTCGTATCAAAAAGTGCTCAATACATATAGCAGAGAAATATACATAAGGTAAAACACGAAAAATAAGAACTATGATTGCAACTAATAGTTCTTATTTTTCGTGTTATACCTTATGTAGAAATATTTATATACCTATACTGTATACATACATATAATTCATATACCTTGGATATATCGTTTCAACGAAATCAAAAACCGCAATACCTACAGCACAGCAATGTTGCACGCACCAAGGTATCTCAGAAGTAAGCTAAAAGATCTCAAGATTAAGAATGAATGTTTTCAAAATTTTGAAAACAAGGTCAACTTTGCAGTAGATCGAAACTTAATATACTGTCAGTAAAATACACGGGATTTCTCAATTGTGAATAAGACAATGGATTCTTTCATGGACTGTTTTTCAGGTGTCAGACAATTGTCAAACAGATTTAATTCTGTTCAGTTAGCTGGTTTTCTGTTCCCACAAGTCTTATGAATTGGGGCAGTTAAACATTTTCAATCCCAAGACATATATTTATTCGGGGATAAATAAGCAGATCCAAGAAAGTGCTTGTGTCAAACAACAACTTATACAAACGAGGGGAAGCAGATCACGGAAAACAACAAAAAGACCCAAGGGGGGGTGAACTTCCTTAGAAAAACGGTGTTATCCTATCGAGAGCTTTAAGTTTGTGTTCTGTTAGAGACAACGTTTCGAATTTAATTTAACCTCATCAGAAAATACTTTAATTGGTACAAAATAATGAATTTTTAGTTTATCACCAGAAATAGTTTCAATTTTTGTCAATGGATACTCACTTTCCAAAATGTTGCGTAAAAAATCAATCAATATTCAACTTTGATAAAAATAATAATAGTTAAAAATACCATTAAAAAAAAAAATAACAGCCAACCTATTATTCTTCATTTATGTCCAAAGGAAATTCATTGTTTCGGAATTTTCGAGACTCAGAATTTCTGGGCAACAACTTTAGACCGATATCAAATACCCGATGGGGGTCTCGCTTTATAAAGAAGCACAAGTTTCAGAATAAGTAATACTTAAATCGAGCATTTGTTAGCTTATCTCATAATAAGCAAATAAAACGTGTACTCTGTCTTACTTTACTCGAGTTAGAAATGTGTTCAATATTTACATCTACCATGGCACCGCCTCGACCCCTAATCATTGTCTTCCTGTGCTTTTTTCAATGAAAAGGTCAGTTATATTTAAGAATATTGCTGCCCAACAAACGGTAAGACATTTTTACAATAAACTCCTTTGTCGGAAACAAATGCGAATGATCGCGGTTGCGGGTCCTCTTGACGCACTGTCTTGAACTACGCTTTTCAACAAAGTACTTTGTCTGTGCAGTAACTTATCAATAACATAGCTTTCCAGCATGCTTATCAGGTATAAATTAAGTTGTTATTCATTGGACAACAAAAGAACAGACACAAAGTTATCACTCGACAAGTCAACATTATGTAAATATGGATTTTGTGTTTCACCATACAGGAGCAGGTACTGTGTATTGAGGAAAATAGTTACATTAATACATATCTAAAATCAACAACAAAACCTGAATAACGAATGTTTGTTTGAAGTTTGATGATTGCCCCAACATCTATTGATATTATTTGTTAGCATCAGTTTAACAGAGACCAATTTCTCCCGCTCCTTTTAACTCTATAAAAACCCTATGTTTGTAAGGGTTGTTCTAATTTTACCCTTAAAACACAACTCTTAACTTAGATATTACAATCATGTGTTAACCCTCATTCTCCTTTTCCTTACCGCTAAATACAAATATGGGAAACAAAGTAAGTAAATATTTTCTTTCCGCTTTAAAAATCTATTCACAAATAATCTCCTGTTTCTACGTGTATGTGTGTATCTGCGGATCTGTGGCCACTTGCTAAACAGTTTAATTTTATCCTTGAAATGCAATAAATCAGGCTCCAAGATTCACCAAACATTTTCCAAATACATTAGTACATGGTTAGTAAGGATTCATCGGCCCTCAGCTGGGCAAAATTTGGACACGCTACTTCGCCATATTATCTTGTTTGCTGCATCTCTCTTCACTAAGGCCAACGTCTTTCCAGCTTTGTATTTGTAGTTCAGACCTACTTTTTTACGTCTGTGTGTACGCGTGTGTGTATCTGTAGTGGTGGGAGAGCGGGTGTATGTATGTATTTGTGAATGTTATATAACGTACGGACATAGCATCATTTTATCGCTGAAACGAAATAGGCCGAGACTGATTTCATACATACCCATACAGCATTGAGTAAAGTATTAAATTACTGTCAATTTCTGTATGTAACTATCTTCTTGAAAAGAAGTTTGCCATATACAGCATAGGTCTCTTACGTTAACTCATCCTATTATAACCATAACCTCTAAAATATCCATTTAGCTTCCTTTTCTCACTGCTTTAGGGATGATAGTAATCTTACTTCGAATTTTACCTCCGATTTTAAACCATTCAACATAGATTTGATCATGGAATTGCTCTTGTTAGATATATTCCAAGCCAGTTTACGCCTCTAGACATACCAAGCGGTCACGTTTCATCCCAATTTCTTCTCCGAGCAGAGATCGTTCGGTAGTAACCGGTTTAACGACAACCTTTGTTAAGGAATACGTTGATAATAGGATTAACATGGTTTCAGCAAACACCTGTGACAACATAAGTCGCGCGATGACTGTTTTCACTTAGTGGAGGGAGACATCTTGGCTTCGCCTTGCATGACAGTCCCTTAATTACCATGTCTGTTTATTGTCGATTTCGTTTAGTTATGTAAAGGAAATAATTTGGAAAGAAGCTCGCCCAACTCCAAGTAACAAAAGCTCTGACTCTTTTGGAAAATCGTTTTTTAAAAAACCGAGCTTTTTGAACTTGGCTTTCGAACCAAAATTACACTTACAGGAACGGAGAAAAAGAAGACAAGAAGGGAAAAATTTTGCAATGCAAAGAAGAGACTTCAAAAATGTATAAAGAGTAATGAGTAAACGAAAAAAGATATTTCTACTCGAATATGTTCTGTCGTATTCTGAATGAAATGTAATATGAGAGAAGACTACAAAGAAGACAATTTCAGGGTAATATTCATATTATGACGGAAAAAATTTGCGCTGGCAGTCGGCGACAATTTTCTCCCGATTTCCTCCAAACAAAACAGTAATAGCATTTTGTAACGTGAAAAGGTAGGTTGTAGCAGAATTGCTGGCAAATATTGAATAATTATGTTAGTTTCCGGGAAATAATCAAAGACATCAAATGTTTTTAACAGAGTTTTTAAATTCCATTAAACTGTGGGAAAATTCTCCCCTCGAGCAATTTTCGTCACAAGCGGAATCGGACCACTCATTCTCAGATATTTCTGTGACAGAAAAACGTTGAACAGTTTTGTCTTCCTGGTGGTTATTGAATTCGTTTCCTCTGATACTATAGATATTCAGTTGTCCATTTTTTGTTTTTTTGGTTGGTAGTGGTTTCATTTGAACTTGATGATTGTTTAAATAAACATGGAACTCTTTGATTTCACAGAGTATGCCCACTTCATGCTTTGTCGGCTTAAAAGAGTGAAAATTGGCACTCGTTCCTGGTTAAAATTCCTAAATTCTGAAGCTACGCAATTCTGAATGAAGTAAAGTGCCAAATTTTCCTCTTACAAAACGTCACCGGGAATTAATTGGTGTCGCTGTCATGGTTATCAACGCTTCCGATTGCATTTGAAGATGACACTGTAAATTCATGATTGTGTATGCTTTAAATAATATATTTGTGGAAACAAACAACAAAAATGTCTTCAACTTTAACTTTCACGCCTCTTAGGAAATCATAAGGCTTTAGCACAAATATGGCTCATTTATACACTACACTTGATGGATCATTCATAATAACACAGATAAATAAAACTTCAGAAGATCACCTCATTTTACTTAATTACTTAATTACACGTGTTGTCCTAATAACGCTCCAAGAATATTGGTTTCTGGAATGGC
Source organism: Morbakka virulenta (assembly GCA_003991215.1). Taxonomy (NCBI): domain Eukaryota; kingdom Metazoa; phylum Cnidaria; class Cubozoa; order Carybdeida; family Carukiidae; genus Morbakka; species Morbakka virulenta. The sequence continues at coordinate 198,610 of RDPX01000185.1, read as the reverse complement.
ATTTGGATATAACCTGTCTTTCTTTGTATAACCTTCCCCATTCTGCTCTAACAATGTCGGTTTGTTTGTTTTTGGCAAAAGTAGGTAACATCTGTATGTACTACATTTATAGAATGAGGTTCAAGCAGCGAGTCCCTTGACGCAAGAATACTCATTCCCATGTCTTTTAGCGTCATCGCATTGTGATGCGGGGGGTTTTTTGAGGAGGGCGGCAAACAGTATTTTTCTTACGAAACAACAAAACGTTGAATTGTCCGATATCTTACTTACAACCGTATTACCGTAGGGTGAGGTCTTTTATTAAGAGTTTAGAACTGTACAGGGCCTAGCATAGTACTTTATATAAAAGCTGGACCAGCAAAAACTTGGCAGAGCAATATTTGTACTGGATGCTCATAGTGACACTTACTGGGCGTNGTTCTTTTTTGTTTCTGTTTAGTCTTATTTTTTAACTAGTTTGGATAACATCATGTATTAGGTTTTTACCATTTACCTTTGAACATTTGTATTTTTTTTGTTAGTGGCGAATAAATACATACATACATACAGACGCAAGAATACTCATTCCCATGTCTTTTAGCGTCATCGCATTGTGATGCGGGGGGTTTTTTGAAGGGGGCGGCAAACAGTATTTTTCTTACGAAACAACAAAACGTTGAATTGTCCGATATCTTACTTACAACCGTATTACCGTAGGGTGAGGTCTTTTATTAAGAGTTTAGAACTGTACAGGGCCTAGCATAGTACTTTATATAAAAGCTGGACCAGCAAAAACTTGGCAGAGCAATATTTGTACTGGATGCTCATAGTGAAACTTACTGGACGTCCTACACAAATGTTTCCCGCGTCATTCTGCAGCTCATTGGAGAAATGTGACCCCCTGTTTTTCTCTAGCTATTTTTCACTTTAACTGTTCGTAAGTGCTAGCTTTTTAATTCCAACCGTTCTCGTGCAGTACTAAAAAAACAGTTACTGTTGTTATATATATATATATATATAGCCACTGCCGGTCACATGGTCTTTCTTATGTCTGTCTCTTATCTAAATTTTTGAAGCACTTCTTCTATGGCTTTGTTTATGTATTGCGTCTCGAGTCATGTAAAATTTGTTTGTGATGTAAGAGTTTGTATTTTGTGTTATAGTTTTGTCAAAATAGAAGCCTTGACATCTGGCTGTTTGGGGTTTACTCCTAGTGCTGTGTAAGTGTGTGTGTGTGTGTGTGTGTGTGCGTGTGTGTGCGCGCGTGTGTGTGCGCGCGTGTGTGTTTCTGCGCTGTAACTGATGAACAAAAATCTTATACAGAACAGTGACTAACCTAAAGCTTTAATAATTAATTGTTTCCAGATAGGTTTTTTATCTGAAACTGAAAAGATATTTATTGAAAACAAGCATTTGGCAAGCGTATATTGATATTTAACAATTGGAACTTTCTACGCATGTGCGAAACTGATCACGAAATTTGACATTGTTATATCTATATTAATATCTATATTAACTTAGGCTCATTTCATGCTGGATTATAACTTTAAAATGATCATATTTTCGAAACAAAATTTTAGTGCTTGTAAAAACGGCCAAGTATGGCGACGACAATTTTAATTCGGCTGAAGTATGAAGGTGTTCATTGACGGGAACGAATTTCTTCGCATAACTCGCCAGCGTTTCCTACAAGCAAACTGAATGGCTGAGCCCGTAATAAAGAAAAGCAGTCACATTAATCAACCCTTATTGAATAAATGCCAAGTAATCTCTTTTAACTACTAATATCACATGTTAAAACCGATCTTGACCTAATTTCATTATGCTTAGCACCATTATATTACAGCTATCTAATGAATCCGCGGAAATGGCAGTTTTCAACGAGCAGTGAAATTAACACTCATATAATCTCAAATAATAAGCTGACAGGAAATGGGTTACTAATATCAACAACAGCAACGTTAATATGATTGTAAGTTTAGCAAAACAAACAGAATAAACAATTCGTTAAAGAGGCACGTGGGACTTAATTGAAAATTGGTAGAAAGTATGGTAGGGTAGAGTGTTGTACAATGAAAACACCTACCCCCAATGTCATTATCTCCTACTATTAAAGGTACAAAGAGTCCCAACACACCACTTCTTGAATATTTGAATAATAAAGAAATAAATGCTGTGAACTAGCTTTTTATAAAACAACATATCAAGTCACGTTTAAACATGTGTGCATCTGTATTGTGGATCAGGAATCACAAACTAATTCCCTCATATCTTATATTATGGGCCGCAGGTTATAAACAAGATACTATACTATAGTACTATACTTATGTACTATACTTTCTGGGGTAGACAACTCGAAAATAAGTCAACTTCATATGTTTTAAGGACGAGAGAGAGCACAAACTATCAGTTCAACTTCTCTTTAAAGCAATCAGTAAGCGGTTTTCCAGTGACACCTTTTATGTTTTATCAGACGAAGAAGAACAGAAGGTAAAAGCTACCCATGATAATAGCAAAAAGGTACCTTTTGTGCATGGTCTCAACAATGCCTTTTATGACAACGAATTTTTGAAACATAAATGGTTATCTTTGTCTTCAAGCGGTTTTCGGGGTATGATAACAGGTGGTCTTTCAGGGCAAAAGAAACCCTTTATTGATCTTGTAAAATAGTGGTTTATTCTCAGTGGCTGAGTAGCATTATAGATAGTATCAAATCAAGGGCACTTTATAATGGACAATAATATGCGTTAAAAGATTGTATGTAATAGAGGTCTACATATATTACAGGGAGATGTGTAATAAAGAACCGTAAAGAATGAAGGTTGCATATAAGGGAGGGTTGTTTATAATGAAACCTGGTATATAATGAAGGATTGAATACAATAAAGGTGGGTGAATAATAAAGAACCGTAAAGAATGAAGGGTTGCATATAAGGGAGGGTGGTTCATAATCAAACCTGGTATATAATGAAGGATAGTATATAATGAGGAGTCATTTGCAATCATGAGTGGAATATAATTCAGTGTATGTTTTAATTAGAGAAATGAACACACCATTGATTTAGCTCTACAGACATATAGAGCGTTCAAAAAAGGCAACATTCTGAACATATTTTTGTCAAGTCTCCAACAAAGGAGCCTGCTTTGGCAATGTTCAGTTGCAGGTCTCTCCTGGACCTGCGGATGTACACACAGCTGCTCACACAAAACAAAACTTTCTTTTACATAGACGGGTGCATACATCCATTCTTTCAAAGTAAGTTTAATTTTCTTCACCTTGTTAATCCTGCAGTACAAAACGTTATTGGTGGTGCATCTGTATGTAAACAGCTGCCAAGAAATCCTACAATTCACACAAAATCCTACGTTTTTGAAATAGATAGTAGACTAGAACTATTCATATATATAATATATACTGTCGCCATTGAGAATATTGATCAAGACGTTTTTAAAGACATTAATGCGAACTAAAAACTTGGAATAAGGTAATACTACTCAAACACACTCTCACTTTCCCTCTCTCTTTCTCTCTCTCTCTGTGTCTCTCTGTCTGTCTGTATGTCTCTCTCTGTGTATGTCTCTGTCTGTCTGTCTGTCTCTCTCTCTCTCCCTCTCTCTCTCTCCAATCAGCTTTCAAATATATCAAAAACTCTTAAACCTTCAATTGTAGAGCCATAGATTCTTAACTGTAAAATAAGCACGATATTTTGGACTCAATTTTTGGGCACAACAATGTAGTCTCATAAGTGCTATCAATAACGATCTGGGCAACTATAAAGAAATTTCTAATTGGCCCCCAAAAGGAGTTCTTATCGGATAAAATGAGGTCAAATGGGGAAAAAAACCTGTTTTGAAATAGGTAACTATTTTTACGAATACTAATTAATGTTTTGTAGAATTTACTTAAATTTAAAACATTTAAAACTGGACTTTTTCATAAATGCCTGATATTTCGGGGCATCAACCACATAAAAATATAGAACTAAATTCCAATAACATAACCAATGCTTGCTCTTGAATTTCAAAGTTCCGTACTGAAATACTGAACACAGGGTTTCAAAGTTTTAATTATTATTTGAGCTCAAATGTGTGAAGAAAACGCGAGTAAAGATAAAATATATGGAATGATTATTAGTTATTTAATTAAATTTCATTTTATTGAAGCGTTCAACACATGGCAGCATGTCTTATAATTAGTAGTCAAAATGATCCTATTTGTGAACCTTAAGCAGCTCTTTGAAGACATTATATGTGGAGAGAAGAATATATAACTTTGGTCGGGATTTTTGTAAGCAACTCTGGTGGAGGTCCTCCAGTGAAAGTTTCTACGTAGGCATGAATTTAATTAAAAATAGCCACGTGTATTTATCAAATCGTCAGTCTTATTCGTCAAGTTCCAACTTGGAATTCCAACTGAACTATTCTCAAAAGACTACTAAATTTTCTATTATGGAATCCGTGGTTTGTGCGATGTATTAATGTTCGGAATGTAATTATCCAGTGTGTGGCTGGTGATAGAAAAACAGGTGAAACTCTTAGACCATGCCCCTGTACATTGCTTATCTCCGTTGGTCTATCATACATATGTAAATAGATATATAGATTGATAGATAGATGGATGGATGGATGGATCGATAGATCGATAGATAGATAGATAGATAGATAGATAGATAGATAGATAGATAGATAGATAGATAGATAGACAGATAGATAGACAGATAGATGGATAAATAGATAGATAAATAGATAGACAGATAGATAGATAGATAGATAGATAGATAGATGGATAGATAGATAGATAGATCGATACATACATACATACATACATACATACATACATACATACATACATACATACATAAATACATACATNCCAAAGGTAACATGTTTGGAATAAATAAATAAATGGATGGATGAATGAATGAATGAATGAATGAATAGATAGAAATAGATGGATAGATAGATAGAGATGAATGAATAGGTAAAGAGGGGGAAGAGGAAAGAGAGACAGAAAGAGAAACAGACAGACTGACATGGATGGATAAAGATGGATAGATTGATAGATAGATAGATAGATAGATAGATAGATAGATAGATAGATAGATAGATAGATAGATAGATAGATAGATAGATAAATAGATAGATAGATAGATAGATAGATAGATAGATAGATAGATAGATAGATAGATAGATAGATAGATAGATAGATAGATAGATAGATAGATAGATGGATAGATAGATAGATAGATACATACATACATACATACATACATACATACATACATACATACATACATACATACATACATACATACATTAATGGATAGATATACCAGGACAGACAGATCGGTAAATCGCTAGATGGATCGATAAATTAATAGAAAGATCAATTAATCGATAGATTATTTTCGGATGGTCACAAAAAAAACAACACGCAAGTACCAAAAATTGTATAAATAAGAAGTGAATCCGTACTGGTTGCTTTTTAAGTGTCTACTCACAAGATTAAAAGGTCATTATTTTCAGCAAGTCGAGGTTGTGGAGTTACTACATTTTAACATGCAACTTGTGTTCTCTTCAAAACGAACACCGTGACTTTACTTCGATTTTACATTGAAAAAAATCGAAAAACAATTGTATTTGTTCAGAAATCTGTCAACCGAACAGTGTAAATGACTACAAGAACATTAAACTAATCACTCGATTCAGTGGGTACTGTCTTCGCTTTTATCTCCGGTTTTTTTTTCAACTTTACACATACAGATCTGTTTAGTGACATATGTCATATAAATCTCACCTCTTTCGTATTATTACAACGACTATTTAGTTTAAGGCTGGCATTATCTGTAAAATCAATCAATAGGAGAGACTTGAGTTGGACGATTTTTGGCGGCGAATCTAAAAATCTGCGCGGTTTGTCTCTTTTTTTCTCTTTTTTTCTCAAAACTCCTTTGAAATTTTGTGGAACAAAAAACAAACTTTAATAAAAGAGGGAAGTGTTCCTTAAATCAACAATGGGCTTTCTTTTTTTTTGTCCACTGGATTTAATCATGTAACCCAAACAACGGATTTTTTCTGAAAAAATGTTGTTTTTATTTGTTCTTTTCTTCACTGACTTCATATCAACACTGGTGATATTTAGTAGAGTACACGTCTGTCTTGTGATGCCAGAGTCTACTTTCAAGCCATCACAGTGTTTTTTATACCGAGGAGCCGTAACTTAATGGTTAGTGCAACTACATCGCAACAAAGAGGTTCTGGGTTCGATTCCCCGAACGTGCGACTCTGGAACTTCACAAAAGAAAAAGCCATTGGTTGGCGTCAGGAAGGGCATCCGGCCAAGAAATTCCTCACTGCCAAATCCAAATCCCTGCAAAGGGCACCGTCTGAACTTCAGTTACTGGGGGAAAATGACGTTAACCCCCCCAAAAAAACACAACCCCCCAGTGATTCTTATACCAAACGTGAAAATAATATAGTACAGTTAATAGGTAATAATTTCAACTGATCACTATCCAGTATAAAAATTCTACTGATCTGGTTCTAAATTTAATAGGGAGCTTTAAATCTACAAGACGAGTAAGATCTTTACTTCAACTTAGGAAGAGCATCCAAACATGTTTATTCATTCACTTCAAAAAATAATGTATATTAAAATCTATATTGAAAAGGACATTACCTTGAAGGAAACGATTCAACTTTCTATTACTAATATATCCTATTCATTTGAAGTTTACCAGCATGCTAATGTGTCAATCAGCTAATTACTATTCATTTTATTAACCTTCTAACCTCTAACGCACTTAAATTGACTTAATAATTTTACCTGTTGGTGAAAAAAACCTTAATTTTTAAAGTCTTCAAAAAATGAAATTGCTAACCCAAAACAACATTAATCACAATTGGAAATAAACTAAAAATTAGACTACCATATATTTTAGCCAATTTACCTTTAAAATATATATTAATTACAGTGATGAGCAATTTTTAGGAGGGTTAAATAAAGGTGATTGAATCTCCCATATGGGCCTTGCCTGCGGGCCTAAGCCTATGGGCCAGGAAAAGCCCAAATTTCTCTCACTTCTATAAAACGATTGATTACTTGGCTTAAGTTTTGTGTAATTGGCTTTTTTAAGCAGGAGTTGCTCTGTTTGTCACTAAAATAACGGGGAACAAGAAATCGTCTCTATTAATGTACCAATCGCCCTCGCTATTATATTTACACTTCAAGCAACTGCTTTGATTTTCAAAAATAACCTTTAATATTATCTTTCACTCGATAATCATGGGTCTTCAAACCGAAGAGTACAATTAAAAACATGACCTCCCTAAATAAATAGAACCTTTTTCTCTATATTTCAGTTACTTTTCTAAAGTAAGATTAAATATATGAAGAGCGAAACTATTATGATCCATGATTATTTTTTTACTTAACAGCTCCTACCACCATGTTAAAACACTTGAATTGCTCGAGTTCTAAATGATCCAGTCCCAGAAGGGGAAAAGTAGTAAGAGTTAAAAAGAAATGGCTTACCTCGTCATACGGTGTCAATTATTACAACGGTGGGATTTTTGACTAAAATTATAGAGTATTCTTTCCCGTGTACGTACACATTCGCCTTCTACATATCCTCTGCAACTCAAAATGACATAATGGATTGCACCTGAACTGTTTCGTCAATTGATTTGTTGAAAGGTTATGGTCGTACGATAATGGCATGTCCCGATTATGCATTGAACGCTTGTCAATTCTTTTTCTCGTAAGAAAGGAAAACAGTTTAGAGAAGGATCAAATGTTGTCTGTGTGCGAGGGGAGAAGAAGAAGAAGATAGAGATTTTATGTTGTCTATGTGTGAGAGGAGAAGAAGAAGAGGAAGATAGAGATCTTATGCTGCCTCTGTGTGAGGGGAGAGAGGAAGAAGAAGAAAANAATTGATTTGTTGAAAGGTTATGGTCGTACGATAATGGCATGTCCCGATTATGCATTGAACGCTTGTCAATTCTTTTTCTCGTAAGAAAGGAAAACAGTTTAGAGAAGGATCAAATGTTGTCTGTGTGCGAGGGGAGAAGAAGCAGAAGATAGAGATTTTATGTTGTCTATGTGTGAGAGGAGAAGAAGAAGAGGAAGATAGAGATCTTATGTTGTCTCTGTGTGAGAGGAGAAGAGGAAGATAGAGATCTTATGCTGCCTCTGTGTGAGGGGAGAAGAAGAAGAAGAAAAAGACAGGGACAAAGATGGATGGATGTCGTGAAGGCACTGACAGGCAAGTCTTTGGCAACCTTAAAGGAGGTCGCGAGATACAGAACACGGAACAGATTATGCATGATGTCACCAAGAGTCGTCAGCGACTCGATGATTGATTTTTTTTTTTCGGCTGCTCTCTATTATCAGGTGTCTCTCTAGCGAATTTTCGATCTCCGTATTCCCTTGGGTGTCCTCGCGTCTACAGCCCTGGAAGAAGAGAAGAAGGGAGGACGACATCGGGAAGAGTGGGCTAAAGGATTGCCATACCAGGGAGGAGAAAAAGGGGAAGGTCAAGTCAAAGATGGATGGATAACATCAAAGCTGATATGACCCTGTTCCCTGTACCACTAAAATTTTTCAAAGTTTAGCAATAATGCATTGGTTTTATTGTATTGAAAGGTAAAATTTGTTGGCAGTTTTCAAACAGCTCGGTAAAACTCCCAACTAAAAAGCAAAATTTTTAAAAATCTAAGTATAATAATTTTTAATAATAAAATATATTGATATGTACTAGGAGCTTCCATATAAGAATTGTCTCCTAGTTATGGATACTTAATTGTTTCGATTTTAAGTGAGTTTTAACAATCGTAGCCAAAAAAAACCTCTTGTATAATATTTTAAACAGTGAAAAGATTGTAAGCAAAATTTTTTAATGATTTTAACAAACTCTTGTAAAGGAACACATCGCTCACACCAAACATGAAAATAAAAATCTGAGATGACGAGAAAATTGGACATCAAGCTTGTGTGAAATTACAATTGACAAAATTCCACGCATAAAATGTTTTAATAAAAACAGGGCGGTGGTTCAGTCTGTTCGAAATTTGTTGCAAGTAGATTTAATGATAGTGTTGGGTTTTGTTTGGATTTATAAGCAAAACAAAAATTGGGGCAACCTGTTTTCTTTCGTAAATAAACAGAAATAAACAAAATTTGTTTTCGGAGATATGGTTCCGTAAAACGACGCGGTTGAACAGGTTGGTAGATAATCATTTTATTTCGTTTTGATGTAAACCATATCAGAGTGTATGATAAGATTTTACTGTTGTTGTCAGAGACATAAGATAAACAAGTGAATCGAATTGTTTATTCGAACATTTTGAAAACGAGGCTGCGAAAACAATTCTAAAGGAGTTTAAGTCCACCAATGACTGAACGCCAATAAGAAAGAGAAAAACCGCTAAATTTTTGAAAAAATAAACAACAAAAAGCAACAAAATAGAAACAAACAAACTAAGCAATAATAAGTATACTTGAAATAAATAAAATGATGAAGAGAACAATATTCGTGGGAAAAGATTACGATAAAAATGATAAGGATAAAAACTTCTTAGTAAAATGTTGAAACTGATTATTAGTTCAATAAATTAAGTGCGACCCAAATTCACTCAAACTACATCTCATACCATCAGAAACAAACGACCGAACACGGGGAATACATTTATTTTCATGATATTTACATGTAGTCACATAAAATGTTCACAAAATTGACTCACCAATTCACCTATAATTTTGGGATTTTGTATTTCGGAACGATGACTGTTGAAAAGTTGGTAATGTTCAGGGGTAGTGAAACGTGACATACGTTTATAGATATTGGATCTAAATATATATAATATTGGGCTAAAATATATGGTAGTCTAATTTTTAGAGTTTATTTCCAATTGTGATTAATGTTGTTTTGGGTTAGCAATTTCATTTTTTGAAGACTTTAAAAATACCCTGGACCACAAAAACAACAAACGAAGCAGTTCTGAGACAGGTTAATCAGGAAAGAAATCTCTTAAAGAACATCAGAGGTAGATAGGCTGGATTCCTTGGACATGTAATGCAAAAAGGAAAACTCGAACACCTGTCTTTAACCGGTAAAATTGATGGTAAAAGAGCAAGAGGAAGACAAAGAAGGAAATAAATGCAGCAACTAACAGAAAATCCTAATGCATTAATACAGGTAACATACAATCGATAAAAATGGAAAGAATTCATTACAGAGGCTGTAGTTGGCTAAAACAGCTAGGTAATGAAAGAAGAAGAATAGCATAAACAGTTCTTTCTAAAATTTTAGCAGAAAAGGTCATCTATTATTTAGTACGGTCATAAGTACGATAAAGTTTTGACTGCTCTGGTCTCTCAGGTCATATCACTTGTAAGATCTTTTCCTGCTAAGTTGGTCAAAAGCAAGGTGGCATCACTGCTTACCAGGGATCTTCTTCTTCTTCTTCTTTTACGACCTTAATCCGCCGTCTTTCAGGTCGGTTGCTCGACACATTTTTCTCCTCTTGGTTCAGTTTTCCCGTTCTCCTTCTCCCTCTCCCAATTCTCTTATATCTCGTTCTATGATGTCCCTCAGTCTAAGCTTTTGTCGTCCTCTATTCCTCCTTCCTGTCACTGATGCCTGCCATACTGCCTTCAAAATATTGTCATTTTCGCTCCTCATTACATGCCCTTTGCCATCTTAACATTGCTTCTCTTGCTTTATCTGTTATTTTTCTTACCTTCAAAAATCTTCTTATGTCATCATTTATCCTGCATACGAGGGATACTGACTTAACATTGCTATCACAAACTTCCAAATTAATATTTTAACCAGTTTCATGACCAATGCGGATTTGCTTTCATTCTAAATTTTCTCCTTTTGCCTACTCTTTGTCTAAGAAGAAATTGAAACTGCTAATATGAAACATAATCAAGCCCTTAGGTTCCTAATAAAATACAGTAGTTTACCCTCTACAATCAATATTCATTTTTATTTCAATAGTGAGCTTCTCTACCTCTTCTGAACCAATGGAAGCCAATTTTTATAACTCGATCCTGGTGACGTTCGCTCTTCAGAAATTTAACTAGATGAAAATGTAACTCCAATGTTCCTACCATATTTTTCAATCCAAAATATCAATAAAAAGAACTAGTTAAAATTTAAACAACTTGATTTTTAAAAAAGGTTTAGTTTGATCTATTCCGAAACTTGCAATATGAAATACCTTCTCGATGACCATAGAAATTAAAGGAATTAAAGTGTGACGACAATGTATTTTTACATTTTTCAAATACCAGAAAATTACCTACCATCTAATAAGCAGTCCATTCAAATTAGCATATGGGTACGTTTTAATAGCATTTGCTTAAAAAAAAGTTATAGGAAGAGATATTAATTGATCTTAGACTTAAAAACGGTTGTCATTTGATAGAAGGAAGCACTCAGATTCTCAGACGTCAAGGAGATCTACAATCTAGCTGTCCGAGGGGGACAGAAACTGCTCCAGGATGAAGGCAATTAAAGAGACAAAGAACAAACTGAAAGGGTACGAGTGAGGGAACCTCATCAGAACACTTGCCATGATAATTCTTATGGCAAAGACCAAGAGATGACACATTTAGCCGATGAGACAAATGTTAAAAAATAGCAGCCAAATTTGAACCTGTTAGGTTACAAACAAGTCCCTGGTCACGATGAAAAACAACAACATGGGATGCTGATAATGCTCGAACGGTTTGTTTCTTTTCCTAGTTATTTGACCTATGAGTTTTCTCAGACGACAGCCAAATATGAATGAAACCAAATAAAAACAAGATATCCAAAGTGTTAGAATAAAACTATTTCCATCTCTGCTGGGCTATTTCATTAAATTTGACTTTACATTGAGGATATTTTAGGACTTAGTTAGGAAGGTTAGTAAAAAGAACTAAATTTACTGGGTCTTTTATTGATGGTACCCCTGGTAAACAGTGGCCCCGTTTTTGTCTTTCACAAATACCCATCTATGAAAGACCCGAAAGGAAGCAACAGATCAATAAAAAGGGAGACAGAAAGCACGTAAGACAACGAAAAATGCAAGACATACGGATCGCCCCTCCAGAACCCTCCACAGGAAGGCCCTTCCTCTTGGGTTGGTCTTCAGCCAGTGCTCAAGCATTTCGAGACCACCTGTTCTGGATGGTTGGTGCCTTTGGCCGAAACCCCGACCAAATAGAGGCCAGAGCTCCACACTTGATCTTAAATAAAAGGTCGAGAAGCGAACCTAAATTTACTACAATTCTTGTTTATGCCATATCTTTAGGCATTAGTTTATATACAATCCTGGTAATGTCGCCAGATTGAAAGTGATTTTATTCATTTCATTGTTTCAGAGATCTGTTTACTTACCGACAAAAGTCCAGAAAACAATTATGTTCACTTTACTCTATTGTCCAACATGATTGTGGGAAAATTAAGTGGATATCATCTTGCCTTTATCCTTGTTGAAGCTATCTTAGCTTAAAGAGTACAAACAAGATTTTGAGCTCAATGTCATTTCGTGTAACCCATTTTTTCCCAGTCTGGAAAATATGCATTCAGAACTGCAAAATCCCAACCAAAGGGTTACTCTGCTTCCCCAACTTTGATATTTTATCTGTGAGCGTCTTAACAAGATAATATAAATGGTATTAAATGTATTGGGTCCTTGTGGCAAAAAAAAAATCAAATCAATTTCTTTGCCGCACGAATGTTCACTGACAGATATCCAGAACATCAAATCAAATGTCTGAAGATCTCTATAAATGTTTGTGTGTATTCAAATGTCCAATGCTCGCTTGCCCTCTGGCTCTTTTTCTGGCTCGAGTAAGTATCTGTATCAGGATAATAGGCTAGATGGTTGTATGAAAAAATCCTGCAAGTTGGCTGCTGCTTTGAAAACAACTGAGGGTAAACAAGCCAAGCAGTTTCAGTGACCAAACAATAACTATCATGGTATGGCATTTACATGAAAACTCATTCTACGAGATTAAGAATTATTTAACTTTATCGCCAGACACAGTATGGAGTACCTCAGTAATGGTTAACCAACTCCTAAGGAAGAGGTAAGATTATACAGATTTACTTTGAAATTTTGAGTTTGACAAACAGATTTGGCGTTTATCTTAATGACGAATAATCATATGTTGACATCGCAGAAATGTAGGCAAACAGAATAGCTTTATGGCTTTCTATTGTTTTCCACAACCAATCACAAAACGTTTCTGGCTCATACGATCCTCTCTTTATTTTCTGTATCGCTAAAATTAACCTGATTTTTTTTTATTTTGGCGCTTTAGTCCAGTCGAGTGCCAGCAAGAAGACCTTCGGCCAAAATTAATGTAATCTTAATTGTGATATTCTGAACATACCAGGAAATAGTTGTCTACACTGAAAGTGTGGAAGATGTCCGAGTGAGCAAGCAAGCATCATTCAAAAGATAAATGTACTGTAATGTTCAGCATTATCACACGCAAGTTAGCGTCATCACACCGTTTAGAAAGAAAAGAATCATCTGGTCTCCTACAGACTTTAAAGTGTCGTGTCAGATTGCATATTGAATTTGCAATGCATGACATAATGGCCGGGATCACTGAAGAAAAACTGAGAGACTTACCTTCAAAGATTTGTGACATGGTTGTTGTGTTGAGTTCTTCTGAAAAAACTAAAAATTTGGATTTGGAAAGAAAAACATCTCTTTATCGAACTAAAATTGCGTCGTTCAAAACAGAAATAAAGCTTCAGTAAAATCGCTCAGTTTTGAAAATTACTAGATCTATTCAATATTAAACGAACAATTGTTCGTTTAATCTTGAACAAACGCCACTTTTCACTACGGACGCTTGGCCAAAATCACTAAATAAACTGTTTTGCTACTGAAGCACAATTTTGCTCAGAGGGATGATATTTCACAATAAAATTTTAATTTCTGACCAGTCAGACAACTACAAGTACCTTTTTGGAACTTCTTGAAGGTGGAAACTTCAGGACCTATCTGTAAAGTACATAAGCACATTTTGACTGTTGGAAGAAGTCCTCACTCGCTTTCTTGGCTTGCACTGATTATTGTAGAAACTCTTACTGCGTTGACAAAAAAAAATCAGCAGACCCTATATTGTTCGTAAATAGATCTAAAGTTTATAAAAGGGAGCCCATTTCTCTTTGGGTCTTGTTATGTAACCAAAGTAGATATAGTATTACCGTTTGTCACTGTCAAGTATCAAATTTAATGGCCATTCAAGTTTTGGTACTCTTTTTTTGAGCCCTCGATAATTGGAATTATCGACAGGGTAAAAGATTGACCCGTATTATAGAATATTCATAAAACGGGGAAGTACTTGATAAGTAAGAGTCATAGAACACCACTAATCCCGTTTGTAACTGATTTTGTCTACATAGCCTGTGTATAATTCTAAAACATTATATTGCCTTTAAAAATTTCTATTTCCTGTTTTTCTGTTTGCTATCAGCTGAATACAATCCTGTTAATCCCAATAGTTTCTCGTACTTCGGATGGAGTTGGTTTTTGAATTAGTAGGTTATTGATTTATTTCAAATATTCCTCACATATTACGTGGCAATTATATCTTATCGTATGCTTTTAAGACGTCGGGCAACCTCCCTTTTGGCTAACATTACGTTTGACCAACCTCCTTTTTGGCTAACATTAGTTTTGACCAACCTCCCTTTTGACTAACATTACATTTGACCATCTCCCTTTTGGTTAATATTACTTTTGACCAACCTCCCTTTTGGCTAACATTATATTTGACCAACCTCCAAAGATAGTCCGGACATTGCACTATTACACTATATAGTTTATAGCATTTACTGGGCTGGCTTGTAGTTCTGTCATTAAGGTGTTCAGAAAATGGAAAGTCGTTGTTGTTGACTTCACTACCAAAAAGTTGCCCCAGAGGATGAAAAACCGTCCTTGGAGATTTTTAAACACTTTACTTATCATCATTTTCAACTTTCTGTTCCTGGAACGTCTTGTTTAAAGTGATATCAGAAAGAGTATTCAATATGTACACGCCGATACGCTCACTTCCGCCGCTATGTCGGTTCCATTCTCCGAAGTTACTCTTTGTTCGGACAGGCTGTCCAAAAATTATCCTTGTTCCAGGTGGCTAAATATCACATTCAATACATGTTCCTCTGATGTAGTTAATCAGAGGAAATAACCCTTTCTGCGCAAGTTTCTGCTCCACTGATCAAATACCTTCCCAATATGCAATGCTGAAAGGAATGCCAAAGCCATCAATGAACGTGTATAATCTTGGAATGTACTTTCTTTATTGTAGGTAAATAAAAACTAATACCTCATTGTTACCATGAGGTATTATTTACTATAAGGTATTCTTCAAAATTTCAAAGTTGTGCAGTTACTTATAAGAGTATAGCTGATGAGTGTAAGACACGAATCTTTAAGTTCTATACGCAAGTTTTGAGTTTTCGCTTTTACCTTGTATATTCGCTCTGGATTTCCATCGAGCACTGTAAATGGTAGCAGAAGAATTATATCTTTTTCGTTTGTTTGTTTACTGAAAACTCTTATAAGTAACTGCACAACTTTGAAATTTTGAAGAGTCTTATCGGAGATCGGCTTTGACGGTTAAAATACTGCATTACGCTTAGCACTCTTTACAAGATCAATTAAATTATCCACTAAAAATCCTATTATGATCAACAATAATGATATTGTATATTGCAGCATTTTGTGTTGACCAAAATGTCTGAATGGGTTGGCTGCAACACCCAGGGAACATTGACCTAATCGTTTTGTATTTTAGCCAAAATATCCTGTTAGGCTGAAGAGAAGGTTGGCCAAATTTAAGAGGGATGAAAACGTCCTGGATCCCTTTACTATATCCTCAAGTATTATTTCATTCGACCTAAACGTTTGTGTTGCAGCTACAGCATGTATCAGGACGATTTGCTTGAGTTGCTTGATCTGTGTGTAAAGGAAAATCCCATACATTAGTAACATCCTTGTCTTCGGTGACTGGTTCAGGGTGGTGCTCGTACCAGTTTGTGTTGGTTTCTACTGAGTACTCTGCATATTTTCCAATGCAAGTATTGACCGACCTTGTCGTGCCTGCTCTTATACTCATTTGGTGTTAATATTAAGCATCCAGATACAAAGTGATTAACAGATTCAAGATTTTCCTCGCAAAATCTGCATTTTGAATAGGCACCGTTATGAAGGACACTTGCTTGGTACTTACGGGTGAAGAATCTCTGATCCCGTGCAGCAAATATAAAACTCTCAATCTCCCCTTTCAGTCCAGAGCTTCCCAGCCACTAATGCCTTTACCACGTTTGCCTTTTCATCAACATCAACATTTTTCCTTTGCGTCAGAAACTGTCCGTGGAGAGGCTTGTCTTGCCACTTATGTTCCATCTGTTCAAGTCCCAAACCTTTGGCTTTTCGTTTCGTCTTTTTTGCTATGGCTGTGGGTGTAAGCTCTTTATTAACATTTTCAATCTCCAATTGCAATTCTCTAATGAACTTATTCGATTGTTTAGAAATAGAGCTTTTTCTAATTTTTGTGAGAATGTACAAGTTGCAGCATCCAATCGTCAAAGTGTTTCCAAGGTATTCACCAGCCCAGTAGATGTTTTGTAGGACAGCTCAAGCTGGATCATGCCCCAACCTTCTTTGTTTCTTGGTACATACAGCTTGTCGACATCTGATTTTGGATGCTGCATTCTATTATACGTTAATTGTTTTCTTATCTTTGTATCTAATCTTTCAATTTCATTCATATTCCAATTAATAATATTAAAACTGCAAGTAACAATTGGTATTGCTAATGTATTAGTAATCCAGTTCTTGGAGTTTAGTTCTATTTTCAAAATTGATCTCACACTTCGCAAACACTCTTTTCTATTTTTTGCCTTCATAGTAGCATGTTGTAAGCCGTCACTCTCGTTTACGTCTAGATATTTCTACGTATTTTCCTGCTCAAGTTCTGTTACCACCGTTACATCGTCTATAACCACATTTTCAGTACTAATCAGCTTTCCTCGATTAAAAGTTGCCTAAGCACACTTATCTAGGCCAAATTCCATTCCAAAGCCACCACTGAACGACTTGACACTTTTCAATAGTTCTTAAGTTCACCATCATTATGAGCACACAATATTAAGTCGTCCATGTAAAACAGATGGCTTAGCCTTCTGTCGTTGATCTTGCATCCATAGCCTGTATCATTCACTATCTCTAAACGAGAAATGAGTGCAAGGCACAAAGGAAGAGGAGAAAGGGAATCATCTTGAAAGATGCCATATTTCATTTTCATGCTATTTGAAGTGAATGTTTCGTTCTTGTAACATGGAGAAAGATTTGTTTCCCATAGAATCATACTAGTTCTCAGAAAATTAATAAGTACCGGTGACGCTTTGTATATTCCTAAAGTTTTCAGTGTCCATGAGTGTGGAACATTATCGAAAGACTTCTTGTAGTCAATCCAGGCTGCACTTAAGTTCTTATGTTTAGAGTGGGCGTTCCCTAGAATAATTTCGTTACGGATTTCTTTACACCCATAGAAGCCCTTGCGACAACCCTTTTGCTTAATAGGATATATGTTTTGTTCTTCCAGGTGTTTATATGTTCGTTCTGTAAGAATAGAGGTCAGGAGTTTATAGGTAGTGGAAAGGCAGGTAATAGGTCGATAGCTTTTCGGGCTGTCAGTTTCGGGCTTGTTTGCTAGGAGATATGTTGTACCCTGGCAGAGCCATGTTGGTGTTTGATTCGGGTTTATTGTAATGAAATTAAAGTTTAATGCAAAGTTACAGTGTAAGGAGGTAAGTGCATTAAGCCAAAAGTTAGGTAATTTGTCAGTTCCAGGGGATTTCCATTTGTGTGATTTTCTAATAGCTTCTTGTACTCCTTCAGTCTTTATATTTTTACATACCTGTTCTTGTAATTCCTCGTTATCAACATCTAGTTTTCTTACCCTATCACCATTCTCATTGTGAGCTTCATCATTTCGTCAGATTGACTTTCAAAATTCTCTAATTCTATTTTCTTATGGTACTTCTTCTACGGATATAATATCTTTGCCAATTTCGCGGAAGAATTTCTCAGCATCTATTTCAAATATCTTATTTTGTCTGAAAAAATTACGTTTATCAAATCTACGTAATCTTCGAGGCCCTGACTTGAAGTTTCTGTTTAAATTCTTTCTTTGTGTTGGGGATTTGTTCCTTGTTTTCAATTTTATACTTTCTCAGTATTTTTCTAGCTTTCCTGGATCTTATTTCTCAATCATCTTGTAATTCCTCCAACAGAGAAATTTCTCTCCTAAAAGTCTCTATTTCCTTTTTTCTCTTTATTTGCTATTTTGTCTTACTGCTTTTCCTGGTATTATTCCTCTTCCTTTTTGTCTTAAGCCCACATTATTCGTGAACAACTTTCCCTATTGCATAAATATTAATTACGTTCAGTAAAGTCAGGATTTATTTCATTACATAATCGATTAGCATTGGCGTTTGCAATTCAAAAATGGTCTTATATTTGTGTGTATGTCTCACTTTTAATAAAAGCTCCCTTTCAGACATAAGTAGTATGCTTCACTTTAGACAGTTCCTCAATAATAGCATTCTTCATATCTGGTATATCTTCTTCGTTAACAACAACTCCATCCCAATCAGCTTCCTCATTTACCACCATATCTTCAGCGTTCTCTTCTGCATCCTTAATATCGCCATCCACAATCTCATCATTACCTGCCTCTTTTCATTCGTTATCATTATCTACTGGGCCTGCACCAACTTCATTATCAATAGTCACCCCAGTGTCATTTTTCACTTGTTCTTTGATTTCCCTTATTTCAGCGTCACATACTCTCGCCCCCATGATGTATCTTCTAAAATTTGCTAGTTTATTAGCATCCATGTTATCTATTTATCACTTTCGCTGTTCCGTTCAATCCATTCAAGTATCCTCAGTATTGTTTGACTGAGGGGTTTTTTAACGCAAAGTTAAAACAGTACATCATTTCCTTACATTCTTCCTTATTCTATTTCTCCCTTTTCCTTAGGGTTTTCTTTTGGTGGTGAATCTACAGGGCCAGGGGTGGGAGCAACCCCGTCATGGTGACCATGTAAACTATTTTCGTGGGACGAATTAGACCTAGTGGCACAGTTTTTTACCTCAGGATTGTCTCTCCTGAGGAACGAGTCCTTGTTGGCCGGCGCGACTGACGAGTCAGTATGACTTTTTTTTGTTTTCATTTGACATAGAGTGCATTTAAACCTTACTGCAACGGGGCTGGAGTTACCACGCCAGTTGCCACTTGGTATTTCGTTCTTAAGCAGATTATTATTTTCATCATTATACACTTAAGATTATGCTCTCGCTGATCGTATTACGGTGATACTCTCACTAGGCGAGTCATATCAAATGACCAAGGGCTAGCAAGGGACCCTCTCCTTCTTTACATTATTATTATTATCATTATTATTATTATTAGTAGTAGTAGTAGTAGTTGTTGTAGTAGTAGTAGTAGTATTTTTATTCCTGACGTCCACGGTTAGCGATGATCTTCCTTTTTATTAAATAAACTAAACAAAGTATACCTTGAAACAGTGTCCAACAAGTTGCTTAGGTTTCAAGGACCATTCTGTCCTGGC